>OU015770.1:16029394-16198952 GCA_907173295.1 Fagus sylvatica | reverse complement strand
AGATTGAGATTTAGCCTAAGAACCACAGACATGACATGACACACGGCTGTCATGTTGTGGTGACAAAACAATTCTTAAAAAATATGGACCATGGGAATACCTACATTAACTAGTCCAAACCCGTGTGATGCACAGAAAACTATTAATATGATATTAAAAATCACTCAAAAAAAGAATTTTGGAATTCAAATGAATATCTCTACGGAATTAATTTTTATTTTATTATTATTTTTTTAATAGTCTTCCTATTATATTTTGATAGGTCATGTCTATAAATAGAGTTATAGTTTTAATAATATTTCTTGATATGCCATTTTTCTTTTTTAATCAGTTTTACGTTTTCCATTTAGCAAACAAAGGTGGATTAATAGATAGTAGAGTTTTATTTAAAGTCTAGTCACATTAAAAGATCAAATTACACCTAAAAGTGGATTAATAGATTTTAAAAAATAGAATTTTGCACTAATAATAGATATTAAAAACTAGAGTTTTAGTTATATTCTAGTATCAATGGTGGCATTAATGGATAAAATTAGACAAAAGTTGGTAGAGTTTTAGTTAAACACCATAATAATAATTACTTATCATATGATTTTTTATTTTGTTTCAGTCAAGGATATGCCATATTGATTTTTATTTTATTTTTGGTTGAGTAAAATGTCATATGATTTAAAACAGAGTAAATACTAAATAGTAGTCAATATGTAACAAATTTTACATCCATAGTCACTCACGGGATTATCTCCAGAATTCCAAGGACAAACAAAATTAATGACAGATCAATGATGCAATAAGATCATCATCATCCCGACCCAAAAATACTCTGAACAAAAAATCCTCCATTCCTGTTACTCTCCGTGTGTAATTGTAAATCCCATTCCTAAACCTTCATTTTGAAGCTCTCTCTAATCTTTATCTCATACCAAAATAAAAATAAAAATAATAAAACTGAACTCTCTCATAGAGACAACACACAGATAAAATTTCATTTTTCAGATTTTGTCAAAGACAGGCGACCCAACCCTTAGGACCTCATCTATCTCTTTCTCTGTAAGTAATGCCATAAATGTTATTCAAGGGACGACTGGGTGCACAACGAGTGAAGTAGTGAAGGACATCAAGGGATTTCATTTTTTTGTACCTGATTGGAACCCTCGTGGCCAAGAAATCCTTCCTTATCTCCCATGATTTCATCAACAATTTCCTTCAGCTCATTCTCAATCTTCAGGGTTTAGGCCAAGACAGAGAAAGTCTGAGAGAGGGGGAGTTCGAAGAGGCAGATTTGGGGTGAAATAGCATAGAGGAGGCAGATTTGGAGTGAAATAGCTGGGAGGTTGGAAAGAAAGACCCATAGAGGCAGAGCAAAGAGAGGTTGGGAAAGATAAAGAAAATGGATAAAACTTAGTTGCAGTTGCTTAGGTTAGGTATATTAGATTTTTCAATTAAATTCAAGCACATGGTTGCATTAATCAATGAAACACAAACAATGTTATCTTTTCCAAAACTATTTAAATTCAATGTATTTGAATTCAACTAGGAATCTAATGTACTTAATCTAAGGAACTGTATCTAAGTTTTATCCAAAGAAAATAGACATAGAGCAAAGAGAGGAATAATCATGTCTGGGTGAGAGAAAGAAGTGGGTCGGGTTAGGAAAATAGATTTAGTAAGGGTTAAAAAATAATGAAAAAAATAAAAATAACATGTAAACTCGTGACAGCTGAAATGCTGATGTGTCAAAATTTTATAAAGCCAACAAAAAAATAAAAAGTCAAAAAAGTTTTGGTTTTACATTATAGTATAGATTAATTAATTAATTAATATATCTTTAGATATATTTTATTTATTTATAGGCTTAATTTATGTTTATTTTAAGTTTTTAACATAAATAACAACTATCAAAATCTTTAAAAACATATTTAAAATCAAAGGAAACATTTTTAAATAAACAAATATTTTTTCTCTTTCAACACAATGTGGACACACATGCATGAGTGTTCCCAATGTGTCTTACACAGAAACGTGTTGGACATGGACACGCCAGGGGTTTTGAAGTGTCCGTGCTTCTTAGGATTTAGCAAGTATACAATATTGTGTGAATGACCATTTAAACAAAAAAAAGTTTCATATACTATTTTCTCATCTACAAATTTATTTGTTTTGTCTAGTTATCTCTTTTATTTTATAACAAATCATTGATTGTTTCATCTCCCTCAACTAACCTCCTAGCCTCCAAGAGATAGAGAGAGAGGGAACAAGTTCTAGAATTGTCTAGAATGTAAACTAACCAAACAAGGATGCATAACAAGGGACATAGAACTTAGAGAATGTACACATTACATTGCAGTAAAAATGTTATCTTTTCGCAATTGCTTAGCTAGAATTTCTTTTCACAAGCCAACTATAGCTAGAATTTCTTTTAGCAATTGCAGTATTTTTTTTAGAATGCATTTTATGTATTGAAATCCAAGATAATTGTTTTGAGTAGAGGATCCAAACACCACCTTAGTGTGCCAACCAGCAAGCTTTTCATGATTCAGAATAGGGATGGCAACGGGGCGGATCGGGACCGGATCATGGGTGACCCGAACCCGCCCCGACTTATAAATATGTGACCCGAACCCGCCCCGCCCCGATGGTCGGGGCAACCTACCCCGCCCCGTCCCCGAACCGCCCCGCCCCGCCTTGCCCCGCCCCGCCCCGAATTTAAAAAAAAAAACTTATACTTCTCAATTAAAATAAAACCTAAACCTCAAAAATTCAACTAACATAGATTCTCTTTAATAAACATAAACAAATATTCTTTGTTTTGAATTGGTTTTACCTAAAATGTTATGATCACATAATAATAAAAACTAATATTTTTGTAATATTATTAAAAGTAGGTGCGGGTCGGGTCGGGTCGGGTCGGGGCGGGCTAATCGGGGCGGGTCGGGTCGGGTCAATGCCAATACCCATTACCGCCCCGCCCCGGTGATCGGGGCAAAAGTCTTGCCCCGTTCCCGCCCCGCCACCTCTACGGGGCGGGTAAAATCCGTGCGGGGCGGGGCGGTTCGGGGCGGGTCGGGTCGGGTCGGTGCAAAATTGCCATCCCTAATTCAGAACGAGTACAACATTGGTTTGGTAATAATGCCAAATCCAATCCACAGACAATTACTGGATAATGCATCTGAAGACAATCTAAAGATCTGCAGTGGCTACTAGCTAGTGTTGACATCATTTTTTGGGAAATTATTAGATAATCCCAGAGTACAAGGTCAGTACTCCAAACCAGTAGAAATAAGCCACCTCATTAAAAATACATTAAATAAGCCTACTACTGCCATGTCACCCTCATATCTCTCAGCCATTCCAACGTCTGTTAACTCCGTCAAACATTTAAAGCAAATTCAAATTTTAGATTTAGAATGGGCGGATCAATGAAAAATACATATCTCACTCTCACTATTTATCCTCGTGATTCGTGCCACCTCTCTCTGCACTCCCTCACTTTTCTTAAACCTCCATACATACCTCTCTTTTTCTCTCTCTCTTGCTGTGGGTTTAGTGTTTAAGATGTGTCCAGCAATTCAATCCCAAGCCCAAGCTGGCCATGGCGTTCGTCACTTGTTGATTCTGTTTCCTGAGAGATGGTTTGTGCTAAAAAGGTTTGATTTTTCCTTCTAACTCCTTTTTTTGTTGTTAGGTTAATTTTTACTTGTCAGCTAGTACTGTGGAAATCTCTGCTTTTGATGCTTGTTGGGTTTCTGATTTTGACATTGCTTTGTTGTGTTTTGGATCATTGGATGCTATGACCCTTAATGCTTTTTTGATTTATGTGGATTTGGGCCCTTCTGCAATGTGTACATTGAGTCTGCTCTAAGATTTTATCAAGCAGACAAGATTATTTGGTATACACTTTACAGGAGATTTACTTTGATTTATGCAATAAAACCTTAATCCCTGTAATCCCAAAGAACATTGATACAGTTATTATGTTAAAGTGAGTAAATTGGAGAAAAGCAAGTAGAAGAGAGAAGAACAGTAACACTTTCCATAGATTATAGGGAAAATTATTAGGTAGTCCTGGAGCACAAGGTCAGGTTGTGCTCCAGGACTACCTAATAATTTCCCGAGACGGTCTCGCATGAATAGCAGAGAAGAGTTGGTATGTATATTAATATATATTCGTGAGTATGTTACATTTGGATAGTAATGAACAATCTGTTTGTTACAAGGCTCTGTATTTCTTTTCACAAGCCAACTATAGCTAGAATTTTTTTTAGCAATTGCAGTATTTTTTTTAGAATGCATTTTATGTTAAAAATCAAGCACCGCCTCTCTCTCTCTCTAGAATCTTCTAGAGTTTTCTAGAAATTTCTCTCTCTATCTAGAGATTTCTAGAAATGTCTATAAGTCTCTAGAAGCTTCTCTCTAGAGCTTTCTAGAGTTTTCTCCTTCTCTCTAGAAATTTCTAGAACCTTCTCTATCTCTCTAGAAGTCTCTACAAGATACAATTATCTAGAGACTTCCACACACAAGAATGTGCTAGAAGCTTGGTGAAGAGTTGATTTTGCCATTATGCAAGAATGTCCTAGAAGCTCTCAAGCTAGTATAAATAGGGAAGCAATGGATCCCATTTTGTATTGTAGAGTGAAGTAGTGAAGTACTAATCAAGGAGTGAAAGTCCTATATGTAGTGTTAGTCTTGAGTGATTGAGGAGTGAAAGTCTTGTATGTAGTTTTAGTCTTGAGTGTTGAGTGTTTGTGAAAGTTGAGAGCTTTCTTTGTAATATTTTCAGTTTAATAAAGTCTTTTGTTGTGTCTCCAATTTTAAGTGAATTTCTTCTTTGAGAGATAGAAAAATTTAGAGTTGTATATTCTAAATTTTTTCTCAACAATTGGTATCAGAGCGGGACGGTCAGGGATCGTTCTTGGTGGAGCTATCTTGAGTCGTGAGGAGTTTAGTACTCTACAAGTTTGTTAGTCAAGCTTGTTCGATATAGTCGAAGTCTTGATCGACACGATGGGTGACCTTCAAGTAGTTGGAGGAATCAAGAAGCTCAACAACAAAAACTACAACACGTGGGCAACATGTATAGAGTCTTACCTACAAGGTCAGGACCTTTGGGAGGTTGTTGGTGGTAGTGAAGTTACACAACCGGCGGTAGAAGATGCCAGTGGCACCTTGCGAAAGTGGAAAATTAAAGCAGGCAAAGCAATGTTTGCTTTAAAGACCACAATTGAAGAAGAAATGTTGGAGCACATCCAGGGATGCCAAAACACCAAAGGAAGCATGGGACACTTTTGTTACACTCTTTTCAAAGAAGAATGATACAAGACTACAACTTCTCGAGAACGAGCTGCTATCAATGGCGCAACGTGACATGACGATTGCCCAATATTTTCACAAGGTGAAGGCGATATGCCGCGAAATTTCACAGTTAGATCCGACAGCTCCTATTGGGGAATCCAGGATAAAGAGAATAATTATCCATGGTTTGCGACCCGAATATCGAGGGTTCGTTACTGCTATACAGGGATGGTCGACACAACCATCACTTGTTGAGTTTGAAAATTTGCTTGCAGATCAGGAAGCTATGGCTAAGCAAATGGGAGGAGTCTCGCTGAAGGGTGAGGAGGAAGCGCTCTACACTAGCAAAACTAGAGGCACTTTCAAGCGGAACACCGGTAGTGAATCTAAAAAGGATGGTGACAAGGTGAAAAGTCACCAAGGAAAGGGAGGCTCTCATCCAGGGGGAGTTTCGAAGAATCGAGGTAATAGTAGAAAGTTCGATGGCAAGTGTTACAATTGCGGGAAAATGGGCCACATGGCGAAAGATTGTTGGACCAAGAAAAAGCCTGTTGAAAGTAATACTGCTACTTCCAGTTCTAAGGAGAATAGTGAAGATGGTTGGGATGCCGAAGCATTATTCGCTATGGAGGAAGAAGAATTAGCTCTCACGGTAACAACACCAGAACAGATCGACTACAAGAATGACTGGATCGTAGATTCCGGCTGCTCAAATCATATGACAGGTGATAAACATAAGTTGCAAAACCTGTCTGAGTACAAAGGAGGCCGTGTGGTGGTGACAGCCGACAACTCAAGGTTACCGATAGCTCACATCGGTAAGACTATAGTAACGCCTCGATATAATTCTAACCAGGTGCCACTTCAAGATGTTTATCATGTCCCAGGAATGAAGAAAAATTTGCTATCTGTCGCTCAATTGACATTATCAGGTCACTATGTCTTGTTTGGTCCCCAAGATGTAAAGGTGTATCGTGACCTCAAAATCTCAGAAACACCGGTAATGGAGGGGCAACGATTGGAATCAGTCTACGTGATGTCAGCTGAGTCAGCATATATGGATAAGACACGAAAGAATGAAACGGTGGATCTTTGGCATGCAAGATTGGGGCACGTCAACTATCATAAACTGAAGGTAATGATGAACAAGTCTTTGGTCAAAGGTTTACCTCAATTGGAGTGTCGAGAAGATACAGTTTGTGCTAGATATGGGAAGGTACATCAACTACCATATCAGGAGTCAAAGTTTAGAGCCAAGGAGCCACTAGAGTTAGTCCACTCATCCAAGGCGATGGAAGAAATAAAAATTATTGAAAAAGAAGGTGAGCCAGAGTCTAGAGAAATAACTCAAAGTCCTTGGCAGATGGGTGTTCACCACAGGACACCAGGGGAGGATCGACTAAGGCTAGAAGAAGTTCAAGAAGGAGAAGAAAGTCTAGAACCACAACTTAGAAGGACGATGAGACATCATAAAGCTAATCACAGGTATGCAAATGCAATCCTTACAGAGGACCAAGTTGCAGACATACTCACTAAAGTCTTCAACACAGCTAAGTTTCAGAAAGCAACTTGGAATTTCGACCCAGGCGGAATTGAGAGAGAGTCAGTGTTGAGGGGGAGTGTTAAAAATCAAGCACCGCCTCTCTCTCTCTCTAGAATCTTCTAGAGTTTTCTAGAAATTTCTCTCTCTATCTAGAGATTTCTAGAAATGTCTATAAGTCTCTAGAAGCTTCTCTCTAGAGCTTTCTGGAGTTTTCTCCTTCTCTCTAGAAATTTCTAGAACCTTCTCTATCTCTCTAAAAGTCTCTACAAGATACAATTATCTAGAGACTTCCACACACAAGAATGTGCTAGAAGCTTGGTGAAGAGTTGATTTTGCCATTATGCAAGAATGTCCTAGAAGCTCTCAAGCTAGTATAAATAGGAAGCAATGGATCCCATTTTGTATTGTAGAGTGAAGTAGTGAAGTACTAATCAAGGAGTGAAAGTCCTATATGTAGTGTTAGTCTTGAGTGATTGAGGAGTGAAAGTCTTGTATGTAGTTTTAGTCTTGAGTGTTGAGTGTTTGTGAAAGTTGAGAGCTTTCTTTGTAATATTTTCAGTTCAATAAAGTCTTTTGTTGTGTCTCCAATTTTAAGTGAATTTCTTCTTTGAGAGATAGAAAAATTTAGAGTTGTATATTCTAAATTTTTTCTCAACATTTTATGTATTGAAATCCAAGATAATTGTTTTGAGTAGAGGATCCAAACACCACCTTAGTGTGCCAACCAGCAAGCTTTTCATGATTCAGAACGAGTACAACATTGGTTTGGTAATAATGCCAAATCCAATCCACAAGCAATTACTGGATAATGCATCTGAAGACAATCTAAAGATCTGCAGTGGATACTAGCTAGTGCTGGCATCATTTTTTGGGAAATTATTAGGTAATCCCGGAGTACAAGGTCAGCACTCCAAACCAGTAGAAATAAGCCACCTCATTAAAAATACATTAAATAAGCCTACTACTGCCATGTCACCCTCATATCTCTCAGCCATTCCAACGTCTGTTAACTCCGTCAAACATTTAAAGCAAATTCAAATTTTAGATTTAGAATGGGCGGATCAATGAAAAATACATATCTCTCACTCTCACTATTTATCCTCGTGATTCGTGCCACCTCTCTCTGCACTCCCTCACTTTTTCTCTCTCTCTTGCTGTGGGTTTAGTGTTTAAGATGTGTCCAGCAATTCAATCCCAAGCCCAAGCTGGCCATGGCGTTCGTCACTTGTTGATTCTGTTTCCTAAGAGATGGTTTGTGCTAAAAAGGTTTGATTTTTCCTTCTAACTCCTTTTTTTGTTGTTAGGTTAATTTTTACTTGTCAGCTAGTACTGTGGAAATCTCTGCTTTTGATGCTTGTTAGGTTTCTGATTTTGACATTGCTTTGTTGTGTTTTGGATCATTGGATGCTATGACCCTTAATGCTTTTTTGATTTATGTGGATTTGGGCTCTTCTGCAATGTGTACATTGAGTCTGCTCTAAGATTTTATCAAGCAGACAAGATTATTTGGTATACACTTTACAGGAGATTTACTTTGATTTATGCAATAAAACCTTAATCCCTGTAATCCCAAAGAACATTGATACAGTTATTATGTTAAAGTGAGTAAATTTGAGTAAAGCAAGTAGAAGAGAGAAGAACAGTAACACTTTCCATAGATTATAGGGAAAATTATTAGGTAGTCCTGGAGCACAAGGTCAGGTTGTGCTCCAGGACTACCTAATAATTTCCCGAGACGGTCTCGCATGAATAGCAGAGAAGAGTTGGTATGTATATTAATATATATTCGTGAGTATGTTACATTTGGATAGTAATGAACAATCTGTTTGTTACAAGGCTCTGTATTTAAAGAATTACTACTACTACTAACGTTATCTTTATCTATTGGTTGATGTAGTATAGGAGTTGGAGACTTGTTGGAGTTAATCTTCCGATGAGATTGTGCAACAGTGTTGGAGTTTATCTGCTTTATCTTTATTACTTTTGCCTTCCATAAATCTGCTATCATTTTCTTGTTGTTGCACTAGCTTAATATAAGCTTCCTTTTGCTGCTTTCACATATTTGCAAGTCCAATATATTTCATTTTCAAATTACTGTATCATCCATGTACCATTTCTATTTAATTGATGATTATAAATTTTTTATTTACAGATAGAGCTGGAATAGAAGCCCAAATTAGAGTGATTGTAGCTACCTCACAAATGAAGAAAGGGGATGTGATGAAGCAAAGGTGTGAGAGCGAAAGGGAAGCTGCTTGAGTTGAAGCCCAAATTAGAGCATTTAGGTTTATTTTTAAAAGAATAAGATGATAAGTTCAATTTATATGTAGATAGGGATGAAAGGGAGATTTTTTTCATGAAGTTGAAGTTACTCTATTTTGTATGAGGTCCTTTTTTAGCACTTATTGTTTATATCATTATGGTAGAGGGAAATTATGATAGAGGGAAAACAGACGTTTGTAAATAACTCTAATAGAAAGTATGTATAAATTTTTGGAAATCAACATGCATTTAGTTTGCTAGAAAGGATGTACAGTTATGTATGAGATTTACGAAAAGTCATATGAGAGCAAATAATCTACTTACTAAAGCAATAACCTAATCTAGAAGCTCTTATATTGATTTTGAACCAAAGGTGGAAGCTCATGTTGATTTTGAAGGGGTAACAATCTATATCTTATAGTGACTGCCTTCAAAGATTTAGTTTGTGTCCTTGAAAATCTTTGGTTCACTCTTTTTAATTGATTGTCAAGTAGATTGGAAGTCAATAACTGAAGAAAATCCTGTATAGTTTATATAGTAGATAGAGAGATGTATCTTCTACAATGAATATCATTTTCTGATATATGCTATATGCTTTTTGTGGTTTTATGGTTGGTGCTATTAAGCCCATCCTAGAGGTGATCTCTATTAAGCATATGAAATTAGCACCCTCCTTCTAGAGAATGGTGATGATTATTGCATATTTTTTTTAATGAAAAAAGTGTCACTTAAGATGGAGAATTAACAATTTAACATCCCAATTTGCACAAGAACTTCAAATAAATAAAAACCTCGTACATAATAGAGGAGTTAAACTTCTTGGAAAAAAAAATCTCCCTATCTACATTTAGATTGAACTCATTATCATATTCTTTGAAAATAAAAATGCTCTAATTTGGCCTTTAACCCGAGCAGCTTCCCCTTTGCTCTTCCATTGTTGATGGGTTTTGATCCTAGCCGTCTGCAATTAAAAAGCCACAATCATCAATTATAGCAGACAAACATACCAATGGAACAAGCAAGTATACAATATAGTCCATAGAACCAAGAAAACTAGAAAATGAAACATAAGGTATAAGACCCAATTCTTATCAAATCCCCTGAAATCATCTCTCTCTCACTTTCTCTGTTTTATGTTGCCTGGAATGCTCCTAATCAACAACAAAGCCATGTTATTAAAAAATTCACAACCTTTTCAGCAAACAAATGAAGCCGTTACTCATTAATTGAACATGCCAATCAAAACCCATTTCAAGAAATCATCCATAACACTCACACATAGCCCACACGCACACAAATGCATACAAAATGTAGTATTGCTTAATTACAAAATGCTTGGACTCACATATCAGTAATAGAACTAAATATTCAAAGATCTTCACACTTCACAGTTCAACCGGGCCAAAGAAAGGAATTACTATAATAGAAACAAGAAACCAAAATGAAATATTTGAAACAAAAAGAACTAGAAAATGTAATTGAAATCCAACACATTCATTTTCAGATCTAGAAGGTTTGGATTGTCCATCAAAGCATCAGTACTCAAAGAAACATGGTTAATGAATGAAAAAAATAGATAGCAACATATGTCTATCATAAAACCTAATCCCTTCGATTCCTTTGATCGAGAGGCGGCACCAGGAGGAGGAAGTGAGGGATCACAGCGATTCACGGCTGAACATTTGGGGCGAAGAAGCGTGGAGGAGTCCAGCGGTGAAGAGCGGGCAGTGCTGATGTCGCCGAATGGGATTGGGCAGTCTAAGATGGTGGGATTTGGGCGTTGGGGAAGAAGACCCAGGATCCCCTCCAAGGAAAAAAAGAAAAAGATTTTTCAGATTCCCAAAGTTTTGAATTTGATTCTGCTCTAAATGTCTAACGGGGTTAACAAACGTTAGAATGGGTGAGATGCATGAGGGTGACATGGCAGTAGGCTTATTTAATTTATTTTTAATGAGGTGGCTTATTTCTATTGGTTTGGAGTACAAGGTCAGCATGGTGAACTTGTACTCCGGGATTACCTAATAATTTCTCTAATTTTCTGGTTTGGTAAAGTGCTTTGTGAGATTGTGAGCTGGGCAGCTAGCATGCATTCTTTAATGCATACTAATTTCTATATATAATTAATGGATACTAATTTCTATATTATATTGACCTATAGCATAAAAAATAATAAAAAAATTTCAGTCTTTATTTTTGTTTATCTTTTATGATACCTTTCTAAAGAAAAAATTATAAAGCTATGGGCATTAACAAATTGTCACAACAATCGAGTTGGCATGTTGTTAGTATTAGTCTATAGATAATAAAGTGATTTCAGTGATAGATCTAGACAAGACCTAAAAAAAACCTAATAACTCAATTGTTATGAAAATAGGGTGGTGTTATTTGCACACCAGTTATTGTTATTTTCGCACCAGTTATTGGTGCAGAAATAACAATAAATGGTATGAAATGTGCACAATCATTTGATATTTCTGCACAAATAATGCAGAAATAACAACTATTTGTGCAGAAATATCATTTCCCTGAAAATATTGAAAAATATTATGAAATTTGTTGTATCTTCGGTATTACTCAAGAAAAAAAAAAAAAAATTAGATTGTTACCTAAGAAACTCTGAAACCCAATCAATTCCAGCAAGTTTAAAAAGGTTGAGGAACCTTCTCTAATAAGATCCTGTGCCACACAAGTTGAGAAGGTGGGGAAATTTAATATTGAAAAGCATGATATCTTCTTCAGGCAACATGCAAAACGTTTGTGCGCACTGTACTTCCAATTGAGCCTACAAATCTACAATCATAATTCCGCAAAGCACGTGGTAGAAATATGCTCCAATGCAACACAACTAAAAAGCAGAAAATAAATAAATAAATGAATGGTGGGGAAATTTAATATTAAAAAGCATGATATCTTCTTCAGGCAACATGCAAAACGTTTTTCTAAAAAAAAAAAAAAAAAGTAAAACGTTTAAGTACTTTTCTGTGGAGATGGAAATTAATAAAAAAATACAAGTGAGTTTAGAGAAATCTTTTTTGTATTACTAGTCTTGATCACATCATGGTTCAATAGAATGATAGAAATTGGTATGGAATTTTGTTGGTTATATTGTTATGCAAAATATAGCCAAGCAGATTCTGGACTACTTTTTATCTTTTTTTATTTTATTTTATTTTTATTGATCCAAGGAGGGATCAAGATTTATTGAATGACCCAAAGAAAACGAAAATAAAAAAGACATTGTTCATCCCACTAACTTAACTTGCATATTGACGTACTCATTTTCTACACAGTAACTTCACGATGCCCAAAACAGGGCAGCTGGTTTAATAAAGGAATAACATTAGAGAGATACAATATTAGAAGATTGATTGTGATCCAGTGCAATACCTCATTTTACTCTTTAAATTTATTTTTAACTTTTTTAATTAAATGGCTAAAATTGAAAGTTAAAAAGTTATTTTTTAATCTCCATCATTAAAAATATCACATGATATAAAGTTATTTACCTTTGTACCTGATCCAAATCCTTAGAAGATCAATCCAAAAGGGCTAAGCTACATCTGTGCTTATACCCCAAAAGGACTAGGTTAAGTTACAATTGAGGCTCCTTGCAGTTGTTAATAAAACCCAGTTCGACCCAATAATTGCTCGGGACTCAACAAACACACACACTTATCAGAATTTGGGACATCACAATCTCCCCCACTTAAATCCCTAACGTCCTCATTAGGGCCCATATGTCCGAGCCCACACGGGATTACTAGGTTGGCTCTGATACCATTTGTAATAACTCAAAGAAAGCGCTAACCACATCTACGCTTATACCCCAAAAGAACTAGTCAAGTTACAATTGAGGCTCCTTGCAGTTGTTAATAAAGCCCAGTTCAACCCAATAATTGCCCGATGTGGGACTCAGCAAACACACACACTTATCAGAATTTGGGCATCACAACATGAACACAATTTTTTTCACAAGGTACGATCTTGTAAATTTGTAATGGATGAGTTCGTATCCTATCATTTACACGTAATTGAAACAAATAAAAAAATAAAATGAACTGTGGCAGAAGAGAAGTAAAAGCCAAAAAAAAAAAAAGTTACTGGAGCAAGCCAAGTTGCAAATATAAATGAATTGAGTCTTGTAAGTGGAATCATATACTCACTTTCATATCCATTAAAAATACAATGGCTTTTCTTGCATGGCTAAAGGAAAGCTTCCAAGCCTCCTTGCTCTTTGCATCCATTTTCCTAGTAGTGTTGCTGAGGTATTTTTTGAAGTTGAAGTCAGAAAAAAGAAAATCCAATCTCCCACCAAACCCTCCAAAGCTACCCATCATTGGTAACCTTCACCAACTTAGCAGCATGCCTCATCAATCTCTCCAGTGTCTGGCAAAAAGTATGGACCAATCATTTACTTACAACTTGGCGAGATCCCAACAGTTGTGGTTTCATCAGCTAGACTAGCCAAGGAAGTAATGAAAACCCATGATCTTGCACTATCAAGCCGTCCAAAAATATTTTCAGCCAAACACCTCTTTTATGATTGCTCTGATGTTCTTTTCTCACCATATGGTGCTTATTGGAAGCATATTAGAAAAATTTGCATAAATGAACTACTGAGTGCCAAAAGGGTTCAATTGTATAGCTTCATTAGAGAAGAAGAAGTAGCACGTTTGGTACATCGAGTTGCAGAATCATATCCCAGTACCACCAATCTAACCAAGCTGCTTGGAATATATGCAAATGATGTCATTTGCAGGGTTGCATATGGGAGGGATTTCTCAGCAGGAGGAGAATATAATCGCCATGGTTTCCAAAATATGCTTGAGGAGTTTCAAATATTGCTTGGAGGCATTAGCATCGGAGATTTCTTTCCTTCCATGGAATTTATACACAGCTTAACAGGCATGAAATCAAGACTTCAGAATGTTTTTCAACGCTTTGATAAACTCTTTGACCAGTTGCTGACTGAGCATCAAAATCCCGAAAGAGAAAAAAAGGAGCATAAGGATCTTATTGACATTTTACTTGATATGCAGAAGAATGACTCTGATGAAATGCCACTCACCACAGATAATGTTAAAGCTCTCATCATGGTCAGTGTGCACTTTCTGTTTCACTTCTCTTATTGCTATAAAGTCCCAACTTACAATATGTTGTTGATTATAGACTCCTCGTAAGTTTTTAAGTAATGCTAGGACATCTAAATTTTCACCTTCTTTTTTACAAATGCCTACACATAACATGACAAGTTGTCATTGGAACAACACTATTTTCACTTGAGTCCAATACAAATCACTTTTATCAGCGCCAATCACATATAACCCAGTCTTGTGAAAACCATTTTGTCCTTAGAGTTATTGTTAAGTTTTTGCATGCAGATTACACTGATTAGTATCATTACTGCAACTGCAGGACATGTTTACAGGAGGAACTGATACAACTTATATCACCCTTGATTGGGGAATAACAGAACGTATCATGAACCCCAAAATCATGGAAAGAGCACAAGCTGAAGTAAGAAGCATCGTTGGAGAGAGAAGAGTTGTTATGGAGAATGATTTGCATCAGCTGCACTACATAAAAGCTGTCATCAAAGAGATCTTTCGATTGCATCCTCCTGCTCCAATATTAGTCCCCAAGAGAATCCATGCAAGAAGTGATCATTGACGGGTACAATATTCCGGCCAAAACACGTTTTTATGTCAATGCTTGGGCAATAGGGAGAGACCCAGAATCTTGGGAAAATCCAGATATATTTGAACCAGAAAGATTTATGGGTAGCACTATTGATTTCAAGGGACAACATTTCGAGCTGATACCTTTTGGTGCTGGTAGAAGAAGCTGCCCGGCTATCACATTTGGAACAGCAAATGTTGAGCTTGCTCTAGCTCAACTTCTCCACAGCTTTGATTGGGAGCTTCCCCCTGGTGTTACAGCTAAAGATTTAGATATGACAGAGGTTTTTGGCATTACAATGAACAGGATAGCTGATCTGATTGTCATTGCCAAACCACGCTTTCCCTTGGACCATGCCAATGATAATCTAAAGAATTAGTCATCCACCTAGCACTATTCATCCAAGCCAATGAGGAGAAAGACAAAGTAATCTGCTAAACAGGAGGTTTATAAAACTTTCCTGATCAATAATTTAGAGCCAGTGGGACAACATCTAGCCCACATTTGAAATAAGAAATGTTAATGTCTTAATCTTTTATAATGCATTTTGTGTATTGAAATATAATAACAGGTGTAGCCGTGTAGACCTTATCATAATCTAAAGAATTAGTCATCCACCTAGCACTATTCATCCAAGCCAATGAGGAGAAAGACAAAGTAATCTGCTAAACAGGAGGTTTATAAAACTTTCCTGATCAATAATTTAGAGCCAGTGGGACAACATCTAGCCCACATTTGAAATAAGAAATGTTTAATGTCTTAATCTTTTATAATGCATTTTGTGTATTGAAATATAATAACAGGTGTAGCCGTGTAGACCTTATCATAATCGAAAGAATACCATCCACCTAGCACTATTCATCCAAGCCAATGAGGAGAAAGACAAAGTAATCTGCTAAACAGGAGGTTTATAAAACTTTCCTGATCAATAATTTAGAGCCAGTGGGACAACACCTAGCCCACATTTGAAATAAGAAATGTTTAATGTCTTAATCTTTTATAATGCATTTTGTGTATTGAAAAATAATAACAGGTGTAGCCGTGTAGACCTTATCATAATAACGATACTACACTTATCATGTTGTAAAAGTTTTACAAATATAATAACAGGCTATATCTTATAGGTAATGTCTCTTACAATAACGATACTACACTTATCAGGTTGTAAACGTTTTACAAATATAATAACGGCCTATATCTTATAGGTAATGTCTCTTACAAAAATATATATATATAATATATATAAGGTTTCAGTTTTGAAACTATGAGACGATGAGATATAAAAGATTGAGATTTTACCTAAGAAGCATGGACAAGGACAGTTACACAACATGACATAACACAGGACACAGCAACACAACAATTCTTAAAATTTTAGGACATGACACGGTGGAAATACAAACTTTAATATTTTTTTTTTATCTGTAATTAAAAAATTTATTAACAAAAGTAAACCAAGTAAACAGGAAGTGGAGTAAAAAAAAATTAAAAAAAAATTAAGAGAAAGTACAAAAATCTAGAAATTCCTCAATGGAATGAAAGGTATGATCACTTGCAACAACCAGCCACTTGTTCGATAACCACAACAGAATCAACTTCAGCTCCACAATCAGCCGTTCAAGGTCCTCAAAAATTTGAGGATTCCTCTCACGCCAAAGAAGCAAATACAAACATTAATTAATTAAAATATATCGTACGTTATTTATGTTTTATTTATTTATAGGCTTATTTTATGTTTATTTTAAGTTTTCAACATTAATAACAACTATCAGAATCTTCAAAAACATATTTAAAACCAAATGAATTTTTTTTAAATAAACAAATATTTTTTTCCCTTCCAATACAATGAGGACATACATGCAGGAGTGTCCCAAGTGTGTCTGACAGGGAAACGTGTCGGACCTAGACATGCCGGGGGTTTTGAAGTGTCAGAGCTTCTTAGGATTCAACAAGTTTACGATATTGCGTGGATAACTGATTGAACAAAAAAATTCATATAATATTTTCTCATCTTCAAATTTATTTATTTTGTCTTGATATCTCTTTTATTTTATAACACATCATAGATTATTTCATCTTCCTCAACTAACTCTTGACTTCCAAGAGAGAGAGAGGGAGAGGGAACAAGTTCCAGAATTGTCAGGAATGTAAACTAACCAAACAAGGATGCATAATTATGCCATAGAACTTAAAGAATGTACACATTACAAGGCAGTAAAAATGTTATCTTTTAGCAATTGCATAGCCAGAATTTCTTTTTACAAGCCAACTATAGTCATCAAGTCAAGGACTTTTAATTCAAAAAGTCATTTGCGTGCCAACCGGCAAGCTTTTCATGGTTCAGATGGAGTACAACATTGGTTTGGTAATAATGCCAAATCCAATCCACAAGTATTTACTGGATAATGCATCTGAAGACAATCAAAAAATCTGCAGTGGCTACTGGCGAATGCTGGCATCATTTTCTGGTTTGGTAAAGTGCAAGATTGTGAGCAGGGCAACTAGCCTGTATTCTTTAATGAATTCTAATTCCTATATTATATTGACCTATTGAATAAAAAAATAAAATAAAAAGTTTCAATAATTTTTTTTTCCTCTTTTATGATACTTTTTTAAAGGAAAAATAGTAGAGCTACAGACATAACAAATGATCATAACATTTTCACAACAGTTGAACTGACATGTTGTTAGTACTAGTATGTAGATAATAAAGTGACGTTAGTGGTAGATTTAGATGAAAGCTAATAAAAACCTGACAATTTAACTCTTGTGAAAATATTGGGACCATTTGTTATTTTTGTACAAGAAGGAAAATAATAATAATAATAATATATTATAGATTGTTACCTAAGAAACTCTGAAACCCCACCAATTCCAGCAAGTTAAAAAGGTTGAGGTCCTTGAGGTGCTTCTCTAATAAGATCCTGTGCCCCACAAGATGAAAGACACTGGTTATATTCTCTGATTAATGTTTAATTGACAGAAAGCAATAAAAATGAAAAGGGAATTTATTAGTTATCATAAAAATAAGAAAGAACATGAAATAAATAATAATAATAACTAAGAAGTACGGTGACCACTCGAAACAAATATGAAATACCTCCTCTTGGGCAGGCTGCCGGCCCCCTTGCACCCAGAAAACGTTTCTGTAGCCAATTGATTCTAGGAAGCAGCTAGCGAGTATAATAAGAGTGTACGCTTTTTGGCCCTCTTCAACAGAAAGCTTTGGAAAACTTGGTAAGAAAACTTATGCATTTTCACAATTTTATTAGGGGGATTGAGGGGCCAAATTGTGAGGGATCATGTGATGATTATGAAAGGTGATAAGATGAAGAGATGTTCAATTAATTCTAGGAAAGTGATTGTAGGACGCATTCTAGATTTGATTGGCCTACATTCATGGAAATCGTGTTATTTAGGCTCACTTTTTTCCTTAGGACACATTGATAGATATTTTTGGACAACCTATTGTGGATGCACAAATTTTCTTACTTACCAAGTGTTGCCTTGTGAGTGGCTGAACGTGGGCTGGATCTGTTTGAAGGGGATGTTGAGTCCAAAACTCTACACTGGGCTTGTTGGGCTGCTCGATGGCTGATGGTGCCTCCCTCTAAAGTTTCTGATCTATTGAGCCACAATACTCACAAAGGAGGTCGCGGTAGACAGACAGAGTTAGTACCACAGATTAAAACCAATCACAATGAACTTTACCTTCACCAGAACTTACAATGATGATAACATGTAGGAAATTTATAGTAAACAATAAAACTTAGGAGGTTCAATGAGCAGGAAGAGAATTAATTACTGTGAGAACGTATATGAATCAACATCATTAAGTGGTATAAGTGATTGGTGGTTGAAGATAGGTTTTTTTGGTTGTGGCAGACAGAAAGTGTTTCAGTCTACCATGATTCTTTAGAAAGTGTTCTGAGAATTGATTATCTTCTGGTCTTAAGCTTGATGAGTTAGCTATTAAGATCAGACCAGCTCTGAATCCAAAATCAACCAACCCTCCTTTCTTATCTCTAATCCTTTTTTATAGTGGTGTTAATATCTTGTGGTTTCACCCATTGTCCTCTTAATCATGATATTTACTGTTTATCTGAGAGATAAAAGAGTTGGGATTTGACTAAATCTTGTCTGGGTTAAGGAGATAATCTTTATCTCTTGCAGACCTGATTTGGGCTACGGCAGACAGATAATCTCTCCTTTCTGGTGTTGGGGTTGGTAAGTATTAAATGATTGACAAGAAGAGTTGGAGTAATTGAGTTGACCTATACACGTTTTCTATAATTTAGTTTACTCTTATCGTTGCATTGTATCTCCAGTAGATGTAATGCTTTCATGTTATGGCAGACTAACGAAATTTAGTAAATTAATCCCCCTACCTCCAAACCAACCTTCCTGAGTTCTATGTTGAAGATGAACAAAGACCACCGGAGTGCTAGGCCACGGTAGTCGCTGCTCTTGAGTGGTGGCAACCTTGGTGGCCATGGTAGCTTTCTTGGCTTCATTTGTTCTTGCTTTGTCTTCTCCATCACAGCTTGTATTGCAGCAGACATTTTTATGAAATATCTACCGTATCTGATGGTTAATGAGGAAAACCAGCTGCCTTGTGTAATCATGATAGCATGGAGAGCTGCGCTTTTGCATTGGAAAAGCACTCCATTAGTGCCTCGAGCTCCGCTCTAAAGGGAGGGAAAAGCGTTTCACACATGTGATGATTTTGGCTCTTAATTTTGAACTATTCTGGCGGGTCCCACGGCATCTCAGCAGATGTTTGTTTGAATTGAGTGGGCTGGCTTGTATTGGGGCTTAAGTGATGGCCCAATGCCATGTCCCTTTGTGTTGTGAAAATTAACTGTTTGCGCAAGATTAAAGAAGAGAGAAAGAGATCAAACACACAAATAAAGAACACAAGAATTTACGTGGTTCGGCAATATGCCTACATCCACCGGCGACGACAGGGAGAAAGTTTCACTAAGAAAATAGAGAGATTACAACAGTGGTACCAGGACTCTCTCAAAGAACCCAAACCCCAATTACACCCTAACCTCTCTCTCACCAAGAATAAACCTAGAGAAACCCTTCTCTAGTTATTCTATATTATGACACACTAATAAGACCTAAAGCCTTATATATATAGTAAGGGGTTTTGCTGAATCTTACCAAAACAAGGACTTTGCATAAAGTTGCCGTGAGTCATAGGTCATTGAGTAATTCTAATACCACTAGAATAACACAAGGGTGGTGGACTATAGAATTCTAATTCAAGCCAACTTCAACAAATCTCCACCTTGACTTGAATTGGTCAAGCCTCACGAACTTCTCCTCCATCGCCGCCACCATAGCCCCAAAGGGCTATCACAAGCTGCTAACATTGACCAAGTCCAAGCAATGCTTGAACTTGGCTGTGGTAACTGGCTTCATCAACATATCAGCTGCATTCTCTGAAGTGTGCACCTTCTCCAGAACAATATCTCCTGTAACAATCAACTCTCTTATCTTGTGGAACCTAACATCGATGTGTTTCGTCCTAGCATGATAAACCTGATTCTTAGCCAAGTAAATGGCACTCTGACTGTCACAATGCATCTGAACTCCACCTTGATTCAAACCAAGTTCTTTGACTAGCCCCTTTAACCACAATGCTTCCTTTGCAGCTTCAGCTACAGCCATGTATTCAGCTTCTGTAGTGGACATGGCTACTATGGATTGTAATGTAGATTTCCAACAAATAGGTCCACCTGATAGTGTAAACACATAACCTGTAGTAGACCTCCTGTCATCCACCTCACCTGCGTAGTCTGCATCTACATATCCTACAACTGAATTAGTCCCTGGCTGTCTTGAAAATAAGATCTCATGTTCCGCTGTGCCTTTCAAGTATCTGAAAATCCACTTAACTGCATTCCAGTGCTCTCTCCCTGGGTTCGCCATGTACCTGCTAACAGTACTCACTGCATGAGCCAAATCCGGCCTTGTGCAAACCATTGCATACATTAAGCACCCTACTGCACTAGCATATGGAACCTTTGACATATTTTCAATTTCTTCCTCATTCTTTGGACAATGACTACCAGATAATCTGAAGTGATTCGCCAATGGTGTGCTCACAGGCTTAGCATCCAACATGCTAAATTTTTCAAGCACCTTCCTGATGTAGTTTTTCTGAGACAACCACAGCTTTCTTGCCCCTCTGTCTCTGTGAATCTCCATACCTAGAATTTTCTTAGCAGCACCCAAGTCTTTCATTTCAAACTCTTTATGTAGCAAAGATTTTAACCTTTTAACCTCACACATGCTCTTAGCAGCAATTAACATATCGTCCACATACAGTAGTAGAAAAATATAAGAACCATCTTCGAGTATACGAACATATACGCAGCAATCATATTCACAACGGGTATAACCAATCTGGATCATATACGAATCAAACCTTTTGTACCACTGTTTAGGAGACTGCTTGAGTCCATAAAGTGACTTCTTCAATCTGCAGACAAGATTCTCTGTACCAGGTTGCTTGAACCCCTCTGGTTGTTCCATGAAAATCTCTTCCTCCAAATTCCCATGAAGGAAAGCCGTCTTCACATCCAGTTGTTCCAATTCCAGATCCTGATCTGCTACCAAAGCCAATACTGCTCTAATAGATGTATGCCTGACTACAGGTGAAAATACCTCATCGTAGTCAATCCCATGTCTCTGTGAATATCCCTTTGCTACCAATCGTGCCTTGAATCTTTCCCCTTCTTTTTCTGATACTGCTTCCTTCTTCTTGAACACCCACTTGCAACCTATAGGTTTCTTTCCTTTTGGAAGTTCCATTAACTCCCAAGTTTTGTTCTTGCTCAAAGACTCATTCTCCTCCACCATAGCTTCCATCCACTTATCCTTTTCAGAGCTTTCAATTGCTTCCTGAAATGTAGAAGGATCCTCGCTACTGTTAAGTAGAGCATAAGACACAAGATCTTCGAAACCATACCTGACCGGTGGTCTTTTGTTGTGTTTAGGCCTATCTGATCTGGTGCTATCCTGTTCTTGATCATTACTGTGAGGTTCCTCATTTGACTGAGACTCCAATTCATCAAGCTCCACCTGCACTGTTGATCTACCAATGTTATTACTGCTTTCCGCTGCTTAAGACTTCTCTTCCTTGAATGCTTTTGTCATTGACTTCTCATCAAACACTACATCCCTGTTGATCACCACCTTCTGTGCAACTAGATCCCAAAGCTTGTACCCTTTTACCCCTTTCTTAAAACCAAGAAAGATGCACTTCTTTGATTTTGGATCGAGTTTTGACCTGTCTTCACCTGAGATATGAACATATGCGGAACACCCGAATATTCTCATGAAAGAGTAATCAACTTCTTGTCCTGTCCATACTTCTTTAGCGACTTTCCCATCAAGTGCAACTCTAGGTGATCGATTGATGATATAACAAGCCATATCCATTGCTTCTGCCCAAAAAACTTTAGGAAGCTCAGCATTCAACCTTAAACATCTAGCTATTTCTGTGATGGTCCTGTTAAGTCTCTCAGCCACCCCATTTTGTTGAGGAGTTTTCCGTACTGTGAAGTGTCTCTTGATACCATACTCTTCGCAGAACTTCAAGAAATCACCATCCCTGTACTCAGTGCCATTATCAGTCCTAAGGCACTTTATCTTCCTTCCAGTCTGATTTTCCACTTCTGCTTTCCAAATCTTAAATTTAGCAAAAGCCTCGGACTTGTTCTTCAAGAAATAAACCCAAGCTTTTCTGGAATAATCATCAATGAAGCTCATAAAATATTGAGCTCCTCCTTTCGAAGGAGTTCTCACTGGCCCCCAAATCTCTGAATGCACGTAGTCCAATATACCCTTTGTCTTGTGTGTGGCAATTTTAAATCGCACTCTACACTGCTTTCCCATAATACAATATTTGCAGAAATCTAATTTGCATGACTTAATCTCAGTCAACAGATTTCTTTTGTGCAATTCCCTCATACCACGCTCACTTATATGCCCTAGCCGCATATGCCACAAGAGTGTATCATCATCCTCAGACTCAGCTACTGCAGCAACTCCACCTAGAATGGTATTTCCTAGCAATTTATAAACATTGCTACTTATTTTCTGACCTGTCATCACAACCATAGCACCCTTTGAAACTTTCATTATCCCATTCTCAGACTTATAGCTATAGCCTTTTGAGTCTAGGGTTCCTAATGAAATCAAATTCTTTCTCATATCTGGGATATGTCTAACCTCTTCTAATGTTCTCACCACACCATCGGACATCTTAATTTTAATTGTTCCCATTCCAATAATTGTGCATGCAGCATCATTACCCATTCGAACAGAACCACAATTAATTGACCTATAAGTGTCGAACCAGTTCTTGTGGGGAGTCACGTGAAAAGAACATGCGGAATCCAAAAGCCAAGAATTGTTCAAACCGTCAGTGCTTGATGAAACAGAAAGCATGTTGCCATCAGATTCCGAGTCTGCTACTACGTTGACAGATGTAGAGGACTCTTCCTTCCCCTTATTCCATTCTGGACAATCTCGCTTCATATGCCCCTTCTTTTGGCATTTGAAGCACTTTACTGTCTTGCTCTTGGATTTAGATCTTCCCCTAGGAGATTTGTCATCCTTGTCTTTCTTCCTTCCACGATCTTGATAACCCTTTACTACTAACCCTTCACCAGAACTCTCAGCTGAATCCTTATGTTTCCGTTGGTAGTGATCCAATAGGGCTCCTGAAACTTCTTCTAATTCCAGAGTTTCTTTTCCGTAAAGTAGGGTCGTCACCAGGTGTTCGTAGGAAGCCGGGAGGGAGGTTAGGAGCATCATCGCCTTATCTTCATCCTCGAATTTTATATCAATTCGCAACATATCACTAATGATTTGTTTGAAGGTATTGATGTGTTGTCTCAGGTCCGCACCCTCTATCATCTTAAGCCCATACAACTTTTGCTTTAGATGCAGTTTGTTCGTGAGGGATTTGGACATATATCTTTTCTCTAGATTCAACCAAATCCCTGCAGTTGAGTTCTCCTCCATGACATCGTACATGACTTCGTCTGCTAGTAATAACCAAATTGTACTCACCGCCTTCATGTCTAGTTCTTCCCATTCATCGTTTGTCATCTTCTCTGGTTTCTTTGTCTTCCCGTACAAAGCCTTCACCAAACCTTGCTGCACTAACAGATCCTTCACCCTTCTTTGCCATAGCCCAAAGTTACCAGTCCCGTCGAACTTAACTAGGCCTACCGTCGCAATAGAAGCATTAATTGCCATTGTTTCGACCAACAGCTCTGATACCAATTGTTGTGAAAATTAACTGTTTGCGCAAGATTAAATAAGAGAGAAAGAGATCAAACACACAAATAAAGAACACAAGAATTTGCGTGGTTCGGCAATATGCCTACATCCACCGGCGACGACAGGGAGAAAGTTTCACTAAGAAAATAGAGAGATTACAACAGTGGTACCAGGACTCTCTCAAAGAACCCAAACCCCAATTACACCCTAACCTCTCTCTCACCAAGAATAAACCTAGAGAAACCCTTCTCTAGTTATTCTATATTATGACACACTAATAAGACCTAAAGCCTTATATATATAGCAAGGGGTTTTGCTAAATCCTACCAAAACAAGGACTTTGCATAAAGTTGCCGTGAGTCATAGGTCATTGAGTAATTCTAATACCACTAGAATAACACAAGGGTGGTGGACTATAGAATTCTAATTCAAGCCAACTTCAACACTTTGTTTCTGTCACCGTAGACTATTGGATTTCGTTTGCCTAGAGCCCTCAAAGCAAAGTTTGATGCTTTGGGTTTGGGCTGGTGTGGCAAAAAACAGGCCTCTACACCTATATACCATATCAAGGCCATTTTACACAAGCAAAAATTAATGGATCTTGAACTAAATTTCTTTAAACTTCAAAACACCTAGGGTACATTTGGTACACTGTAATAGGTCTTGTAATGTAATAGCTATTTCTAATAAAGAACTATTACGTCCATTTTGATAAGGAATAATTATTCCTTATTTAAAGAATAGCTATTCCTTAGATCATGTAATAGATAAAAAAAATTAAAATAAAATTCCAAAAACCATAGTTGATTACCACTTTTCTCTCTCTCTCTCTCTCTCTCTCTCTCTCTCTCTCTCTCTCTCTATATATATATATATATATATATAACATTCAAAATCCAAGTCTCCAAAATGTTTTAAAATTATTAATATTCGTATAATAAGAAATACCTGTATATTAATCATGTTATAGTAAAATATAAAATACACATTCAGAGTTATATTCATGTGTTGTCACCAAACAGATGAATGGTAATAGTTATTACGTTACAGTCTCTTTTATTCCGTGTAATATTGATTCTTATTAGAGTGTAATAACCATTACAGTGTATGAAATATGTCCCTAAAATTTATCCAAATGCACAAGTTAGGCTTTTGTCCAAAGATCTTGATGCATTTTAGGTTGGGCTTATGATCCATAAACTTATTCACTTCACAAGACAAGCTCACGGTCCATATCTTTTTTACATGACATAAGGGGTTCATAGCCTACAATATTTCTTGAGTTAACAAATTAGGCCTAAAGTTCATATTTTTCATTTTTTTTTCTACATCATAAATTAAGTTCATAGCCTACTTTTTTCCTCACCTCACTTAATGGGCTCAAAGCCAAAATCTTGATATTTCATGAATTGGGTTCACGTCCCACATGATCCATATGGTAAATATAAACATGAATTGTGTTTTATAAAAATTGGACTATATTCAACTTATGCCAAAAAAAAAAAATTACATTATATTAAATTTTAATTATCCTATGGTAAATATACTTTCTTAGTTATTTTTTTTTTTAACTAAAAAGTAGGATTTATCTTAAATCCGATCCGTAAAGCCTATTTATCAATCTTGCCTACAACATTTTGAACTACAAAAAAGAAAAAAGAAAAAAATACATATCCAACATAAGAAGTAAAATGAATCAAAATTAATTTAGATTTTATTTTTAATAATTTTCCTGTGCATCGTACGGGTTTGCGACTAGTTTAATCAACACAATATGGGTCTTAAGATAAAACTTATTCAAAGGTAAGTCAAATCATTTTAGTCATTGAAATTGTGAGGCCCATGGTCCTGTTGACACGCCATTTTGCAACCATTAATTTTATTTTTTTACACTTTAATTCATAAAGGGTAAAATGGTAATTTCACAAGCTTGAAAATTCAAAATTGGTCCATAAATTTAAAATCATATTTTAAGTGATTAAAATTGAATTAAGAATGAAAGTGCATTTTTTGGATTGGAAATCGGATCAAAAACTAAGATTTTACTAAGGAAATAAATTTGATTGGTTGAAATGATATTTACCATAAGCTCACATGCATAGGATTACTTATTAATTAATTTGATTAGTCCTCTAAAGGATTAAATTAAAATGAATTAATAAATAATTCCTATTGGTTTAGAACACCTTATAATGGTAAATATTCATGCACAAGATATCCATCAAAGGATAATTCTTAAATTGATTTATTTTTAACTAATGAGATAATTATTTTGACCAATAATTATCATATTAATTATTAATAAATTGATTAAAATTAAGAAATCTCGAATTCAACCAAACAAGGACTTCTAAATCCACTAGAAGTTGACCAAGGGTGAAAAAACCCGAATTATCCAAAGCCCAATTCGGATTTGGATTCCAGCCCGTACACTGATCGATATTTCGACCATAACTTTTTACTTAATTATCCGATTGAGTTGATTCAAATTGGGCTGGAAATCTGACATGATGAGCTACAAATAGAAATGGGCCTACAATCAGATAATTAAGGGTCAAAATGGGCCTGCACTCAGACCTTAAAAATCAGTTAGAATTTCAGGATTTTCATGAAGTATATCCAATTTCCAAAACCCTAATGCACCCCCATGAAGTCCAGAACGTGGGTAGGTTCATTTTAGGCTACCATATAAATAGAAAATATTCTCATTTTAACAAGAGGTTGGAAAAATTAGTCAAAGCAATCCTAAGCAAAATTCAAGAGAATTTTTGCAAAGGGTTAAACTTTGGAATAAGAATACAAGTGTGTTCTTATATTCAAGTCTAGAGATTACAAAAGCCATTTTTTGTAATCTCTATTTCCAGTCTTTTAATTCCATTTTTAATCTCTTTTAACCAAACTTAACGATTTTTCTCAAGAATCAATTTTTAGAACCAGTGGTATTCTCGATCAAGAGGCCGCATTCCACCACAATCAAATTCAATTCGGGACACTCATTCAAGAGGTTGCATCCCAAAAGGTACAATCCTTTCTTTTTTAATATAATGCAGCAACTTTAATTATGTAGAATGCATGATTAAGTTTTAATTTTAATTGCTTAATTAATTTTTAATGCACAATTGCTAGATTGTATTGTTTTTCGGTTTCTGTTTTGTGAATGATGCAAATCTGATTTTTCTAACATGTTGTACTAAAATTACAGTAACTTTAAATTATCTTTTTCATGTGAGATGCATACTTAAATGATTTTAAATGCTTGATGATTAATCACTGTTTAATTTTTTATTGCATATAATGTTCTGATGCTATGAATCAAATGCGAGTATAGTTTGCTTGAAGTTGTGAACTTAGACTAATGGATCCTTAGAGACTAACCTAGGTCAGGTTGGATGGGTGCCTAACACCTTCCCATCCAATCCCCTAGCCCCCGAATCCTAATCTTAGGGGAAGATTAGATTAGTTTATGTATCCTATTTACTTTCTTTTTTTAGATTGTATTTAGGACCAAAGCCTTGTATTTTGTTTTCTTAGATTGTATCTAGGGCAAAATATTGTAATTTATTTCTTTTTCAAACTATTGTATTATTTATTCAATCAATAAAAGATTTTTTTTTTCTTAATTTTTTTTTATAAAAGTTAGGTGGTGACTCCATTGTAATTTCCCCTAGTGATTAAGATGGAAAATAGTGTAATCACTATTTTTTAGAATCATGTTTAGACCTTTATTGGTTAAAGGCCGTGGTTCTCACAGGTCTCACACTGTATCTTGAAGACCCAAACTTCAATGGGTAAAATGTTCCTTTTTTTTTTTTTTTTTAAATGAGAGGTAAAATGTTCCATTTGATCTCAAGGATGGGTCAACTATTAGATTTTAATAAACATCCACGCTATATATTAAAACACACATAACTAATAAATCTGTAAGGATTTATTCATATACCTCTAAATACCATGAGCAAATCTGTACAAAATCATTGGCAACAGTGAAATCGCACGTGCACACTCAACACACGACCCAAGCAAATCTTACTCTCCACCTCCCTTAAGATAGCTCTTGATGGGGGCAAGCCACCTAATCTCTAAAATGAGATCTAGGGTTTTGTCTAACATTAATAGTGTAGATAGACCTAACCTTATATTTATACTAAACATCCACCCAACATGGATCATACTTAAAGCCCTACACTCTTCCTCAATATCAAACTAAGGCACAAGCCCAATAAAAACAAGGTGTACCAAGGCTCAGAATTGAATATGACCACACCATAATGAATATGTAATGTCAGTTTTGATATAATGATTCTAACCAAAAGACAGCCCACTATCTAATTATTTAGTGCAAGTTAGCAACCCACTACTACCATTCAATTTTATTAAATATTCAACACAGTTGCACAACAATCTATTGCTAGTGAGCCGTGACTATTAAAAAAAAATTAGCAAAAAAATTAGCTTAGACATGAGAGAGAGAGAGAGAGAGAGAGAGAGAGAGAGAGAGAGAGAGACAATAGAGAAATACCATATGGGAGATGATAGATTAAGTAAGCGTGATGCAGAGCATCATGTATAGTTTGTCGATCGGTCTCGTCAGGATGGAGTGGAGGTGTGGGCGGGCTGATTCATGGCGGCGTCACTAGTGTGTGGCTTGTGGAGTTGAGAGCAAAGGAGCCTAGCCAAAAGGAGACAATACTCTCTCTCTCTCTCTCTCTCTCTCTCTCTCTCTCTCTCTCTTCAACTAGTATTAGAGGAATTTAGGGATTTTTTTTTTTAATCAATAAAAGGGTCTGATTTTTGTTTGTTTTTTAAGGCTATAAATTGGATTATTGATCTTTTTATTTTTTGGCCTAAATTTGTGATTGTTGATTGGGTTGTTTTTTGGTCTTATAATTTTGAACCTTTTTTTACAAGCTATATCATGTATAGTATACACATGGACTATAAAAATTTGGGAGCCTCAAACCAAGGCTTAGGGGTTTTTTTTTTTTGTTGTTGTTGTTGTAAACCAAGGCTTAGTTGGCTTAAGCCTAGGTTGATCTTGTATCTGCATATGAACCTGATAGCCTGAAGGAGCAAATTTCTTTGGCTTAGAAAAGTAAAAACATTTGTGAATAGTTGGGTATTTTTTCAATACTAGGGGGTTTTCTTGTCCAATGCAAGACATGCCACAACTGAAACAACACAAAAAAATTGTTGACATCTAAAGATTAGCAATTCCCTATTCAAGAAAGGGTTGGAAGTTGCAGGCAGCAAAAGGCTAATGCTTTGCGAGAGAGAGAGAGAGAACAAGTCCAGAATTGTCTGGAATGTAAACTAACAAAACAACGTTGCATGATTAGGCCATAGAATTTAGAGAATGTACACATTACAAGGCAGTAGAAATGTTTCCTTTAGGGACTATATAGCTAGAACTTCTTTTTACAAGTAACAAGCCAAAATGATTTTAACAAAATTTGAGATATTAATTCCGCAACTGCACCTGGTAGAAATATGCTCAAAACAACACATCATGGTTCAATAGAATGATAGAAATTGGAATGGAATGGAATTTCGTTAGTTATATTATTTTTCAAAATGTAGCCAAGCAGATTCTAGATGTTTTTCTTTTCTTTTCCTTTCTTTTCTTTTGGTGATGGATCATGATTTATTCAGAGAGTAAAAAAAAAAAAAGTTTAATTACATTTTTGGTCCTCAACTTTTGTCATATGTATCAAAATTCTCAAGCAGTTTCTCCCCTTTCCTTCATCGTTAAACCCCAAACCCTTTCCCATCAAATCTCGTTCCCTCTCTCTGCAAACACTGCTCCCTCACTGGCTGCCGGCCTCGCCAAGTGGCTTGACATCTACAGTGGGGTTTTGATGGTGAGGGATTTGATCAGCTGCCAAAGAAGCCTAGTTAGGCATCAAATCAAACTGGAGTGGATTCAAACCTCACAGACTATCCCATATAGCACACGACACTGACCACTGAGTACACCCAAGAGAGTGTAGCACTGCTATTCCCTCATGGACCTTAGTACCCTTCTCTGAATCAATCATCACAAATTCTTGAAATCTCATATCTGACTCATTCATTATATAACCCTTTTTCTTACACATTTGGGGCATCAAGTTGTTATCTTAGCAGCATATTGGCCATTGTTGGACCTATTTACCTAGATAATTTTTTTATAAACCATGTAGAACATTAAAAGGGAAAGTAGAGGAAGCCACAACAAGGGTGGGGTTGGGGTTGCGTTTTTGGTGAGAGAGTGAATGAGGTTTGATGGAAAAAGGTTTGGGGTTTGAATGGAGGAAAGAGCCACGGCATGGGAACGAGGTATTCTGGCTAATTTTTTTAGTCTTTGTTTTAATAAAAAATTTGACATTGCATCTATATCATCATAAAAGACTCTACCAGTTGAGCTAACTGAAACCCACTGACATATTTCAAAAAGTTGATTAGTACTTTGACACGTTGAGAATCAAAAAGATAATTAAACCAAATAAAAAATAGCGTGATCATATCCCACTAACTTGCATGGTTGTATCCCACTAACTTAACTTATATATTGAATCATTGATCACACTCATTGTCTAAACAATAACTTTTTTATGCTCACAAAATCAAGGCAAAAGATTTAATAAACAATAATGTCATAGAGACACAATATTAAAAGATGGATTGAGACTTTCGCCATTAAAAATTTCTTAACTTTTTATTGTTTATTTTTTAATTTTTTCGGGGCAAATTGTACTTTCCTCCTTTAACTAATGAGTTCATCTCAATTTCCTCATAATCTATAAAACTGAGTACTTTGTCTCCACGTATAAAAAATATACAAATAGTCATCCATTGTCTAATTATCTATCTAATCTAAGTATAATTAATGAATTTTTTTAATGTATTTTGTTAATTTCAGGTCATAATACTCAAAACCTATTATCATTTATTACAATAACATACAAAGATTCAATTTATTTCGTTTGGATTTAACAGAATATTAGAAGGTAAAGGGTTATTTGTATATTTTCAATACATAAGGGAGGATATTGGTTGGTTTTATTGATGAGGAGGTGGATTGAAGTAGACCCAATAGTTAAATGGAAAAAATGCAATTTACCTTTTTTTCTTTTTCTTTTTAATTTAATGATTGAGATTGGAAGTTTAAAAAAAAAAAAAAAAAAAATTCAATCTTAGTACCATTAAAAAGTATTGCATGATATACAGGTATTGCACCTTATCCAAATCCTTAGAAAATCAAGCGGGAAGGACTATTAGTATCAATATCAATAAGTAAATGAAGACAAAAAAAAAAATTTTCATTTTTTTTTTTTTTTTTTTTTCAGAACTATTGATATGGTCTATTGTAATTGATGCATAATAAAATTGATACATAAAAAAATGGTCTCAATAATTATCCCATATAAAAATGATGAACCGACCGTATTTTTATCATTACACATAATTTAAAGAAAACCTAAATTATGGCAGAAGAAAAGTTGAAAGCCAATAAACAAAAATTACTGGAGAAAGGCCTGTTGCAAATATATATAAATGAATAAGTCTTTGTAAGTGGAATCATATACTCACTTCCATATCCATTAAAATCCAATGGCTTTTTTTGCATTGCTAAAGGAAAGCTTCCAAGCCTCCTTGCTCTATGTATCCATTTTCCTAGTGGTGTTGCTGTGGTATTTCTTGAAGTTGAAGTCGGAAAAAAGAAAATCCAATCTCCCACCAAACCCTCCAAAGCTACCCATCATTGGTAACCTTCACCAACTTGGCAACATGCCTCATCTATCCTTCCAGTGTCTAGCTGAAAGGTTTGGACCAATCATTTACTTACAACTTGGTGAGATCCCAACAGTTGCGGTTTCATCAGCTAGACTAGCCAAGGAAGTAATGAAAACCCATGATCTTGCACTATCAAACCGTCCACAAACCTTTTCTGCCAAACACCTCCTTTATAATTGCACTAATGTTCTTTTCTCACCATATGGTGCTTATTGGAGGCATATTAGAAAAATTTGCATAAATGAACTACTGAGTGCCAAAATGGTTCAATCATATAGCTTTGTTAGAGAAGAAGAAGTAGCACGTTTGGTACATGGAGTTGCAAATTCATATCCCAAAACAACTAATCTAACCCGGCTCCTTGGATTATATGCAAATGATGTCATTTGCAGGGTTGCATTTGGGAGGGATTTCTCAGCAGGAGGAGAATATGATCGCCATGGTTTCCAAAAGACGCTTGAGGAGTTTCATGTATTGCTTGGAGGAATTAGCATCGGAGATTTCTTTCCTTCCATGGAATTTATACACAACTTTACAGGCATGAAATCAAGACTTCAGAATATTTTTGGACGCTATGATAAACTCTTTGACCAGTTGCTGGCTGAGCATCAAAATCCCAAAAGAGACAAAGTGGAGCATAAGGATCTTATTGATGTTTTACTTGATATACAGAAGAATGACTCTGATGAAATTCCACTCACCACAGATAATATTAAAGCTATCATCTTGGTTAGTGTGCACTTTCTGTTTCACTTCCCTCATTGTTATAAACTCCCAACTTACAAATTGCTGTTGAATATATAAAATCCACATAAGTTTTTAAGTAAGGCTAGGACATCAAAATTTTCACCTTCTTTTTTAAACTACTGACATAACATGACAAGTTGTCATTGGAACAATATTATTTTCACTTGAGTCCACTACAAATATCACTTTTATCAGCACCAATCATAATATGTCACCCAGTGCTTGTGAAATTTTTTTTTTCCTTTAAACTTATTGCTTAGTTTTAGCATGCGGATTACACTGATTAGTATGATTACTGCAACTCCAGGACTTGTTCGCTGGAGGAACTGATACAACTTATATCACCCTTGATTGGGGAATGACAGAACTTATCATGAACCCCAAAGTCATGAAAAGAGCACAAGCCGAAGTAAGAAGCATCGTTGGAGAGAGAAGAGTTGTTTTGGTGAGTGATCTGCATCAGCTGCACTACATAAAAGCTGTCATCAAAGAGATCTTTAGATTGCATCCTCCTGCTCCAATATTAGCCCCTAGAGAATCCATGGAAGAAGTGAACATTGATGGGTACACTATTCCAGCCAAAACACGTTTTTATGTCAATGCTTGGGCAATAGGAAGAGACCCAGAATCTTGGGAAAATCCAGATGTATTTGAACCAGAAAGATTTATGGGTAGCACTGTTGATTTCAAGGGACAACATTTCGAGCTGATACCTTTTGGTGCTGGTAGAAGAAGCTGCCCAGCTATCACATTTGGAACAGCAAGTGTTGAGCTTGCTCTAGCTCAACTTCTCCACAGCTTTGATTGGGAGCTTCCCCATGGTATTACAGCTAAAGATTTAGATATTACAGAGGTTTTTGGCATCACAATGCACAGGACAGCTGATCTGATTGTCATTGCCAAACCATGCTTTCCCTTGGACCATGCCAATGATAATCCAAAGATTTAGTCATCCAACTAGCACTATTCATCCATGCCAAATGAGGAGGAAGACAAAGTAACTTTCCAAATAGGAGGTTGGTAAGATTTTCCTATCAATAATTTAGAGCAGGCGGAACAACAACTGCTTCACATTTGGAATAAAAATATTTATTGTCTTAATCTTATATAATGCATTTTGTCTATTGAAAATGGTAATAGTTGTCGACCTTATCAATAAAAATGATACTAAACTCATCATGTTGTAAACGTTTTACATATGGACACGCATGTAGCCATATAAGAGTGTTCCCGGTGTGTCTGACATGGTAACGTGTGGGGTTTTGAAGTGTCTATGCTTCTTAGGATTCGGTAAGTTTACAATATTGTGTGGATGAACATTTGACCAAAAAAGTTATTATACTATTTTCTTATATTCAGATTTATTTGTTTTGTCTTGCTATCTCTATTATTTTATAACAAATCATAGATTATTTTGTCTCCCTCAACTAATCTCCTGACTTCCTAGAGAGGGAGAGAACAAGTTCTAGAATTGTCTAGAATGTAAACTAACCAAACAAGGATGCATAATTAGGCTATATAACTTAGAGAATGTACACATTACAAGGAAGTAAAAATGTTATATTTTAGCAATTGCATAGCTAGAATTTCTTTTTACAAGCCAACTATAGTCACCAAGTCATGGAATTTTAATTTAAAAACAAATCATTTGCGTGCCAACCAGCAAGCTTTTCATGGTTAAGAGCGAGTACAACATTGGTTTGGTAATAATGCCAAATCCAATCCACAGGTATTTACTGGATAATGCATCTGAAGACACTTTAAAAATCTGCAGTGGCTACTTGCTAGCACTGGCATCATTTTCTGGTTTGGTAAAGTGCTTGGTGAGATTGTGAGCTGGGCAACTAGCATGTATTCTTTAATGCAACTAATTCCTATATTATATTGACCTATAGCATAAAAAATAAAAATAAAAATAAAAGTTTCAATCATTTTTTTTCTTCCCTTTAATGATACTTTCTAAAGGAAATACTATAAAGCTATGGACACAACAAATGGTTACAATATTTTCACGACAGTTGAGTTGGCATATTGTTATTTCTAGTTTGGAAATAATGTAATGTCAGTGATAGATCCGAATGAAAACTAATAAAAATCTGACAACTCGACTATTGTGAAAATATTGAAAAATATTGTGACTATTTGTTATGCCTTTAGCGTTAGTGAAACCCCACCAATTCCAGCAAGTTTAAAAAGGTTGAGGAGCTTCTCTAATAAGATCCTAAGCCACACAAGATGAAAGAAACTGGTTATATTCTCCGATTAATGTTTAACTGACAGAAAGCAATAATAATGAAAAGAGAATTTATTACTTATCATAAAAATAAGAAAAAACGTTAAATAAAATATTAATAACAAGGGTTAATTACAGTAAACCTACCTATGGTTTGGCCCGTTTTAACATTGCCTATCCGTGGTTCAAAACGTGTCACTTTACCTACCTGAGGTTTAAAACGTTAGCGGCCGTTACCCACCTAGCCCATTTCCGTTAAAAAAAACAAATACAAACACAAAACATAAAAAAATTTGGATTCAAAACAACTTTTTCTCAGAAAATTGAAGAACATATGAAGAACATAAATTTCAAATAGAACTCAAAAAGGGCAAACCAAATAAAACTAAAAAGCTCAAATTTCTACAATTGCTTTTTGAGTTTAAGTGGAGTTTTTGAGTAATTAAATTCTCAATTCCCAAACAACACAGCAAAGAACAAAAAAATAAAAATAACACCAACACCAACAAGAAATTGAAGAAATTTTCCTAAAAACTCAAACCCCAACAGCAAAAATACTCAAACCCCAACACCAAAAAACTCAAACCCCAACACCAAAATCCAGAACTAATGTACTTACATTACAAAATGCCCTTCATTTCCTTTGAAGCAATACAACAAACACAATAGGGGCAACACAAAAAACAATATCAAGACCCACCGCCGTTCTCCCTTTCTTCTTCACACCAGATCGAGCCAGGCCGCCATGGCCAGCTCTGAAGCTCACTCACTCAGCCCCATCGTTAACCTCGTCTAGCCTCACCGAGTCCCTCTCTTGCTCGGTATCTCTCTCTCTAGCTCTGAGTTGGATCTGGTGTCAATTTGTGGTCTTGTAGGCAGCAGACCTGTAGGCGGCGGATGAGTGGGTTTGGTCAGAGTTTTTTTAGGGTGCTCAGAATCTGGAGAGAGAAAGACTGAAAGTGACCCGATCTGGAGAGAGTAACCTAATCTGAGGAGAGAGAAGGCGCGGTAGCAGCGAAGACCACCGGCGACCACCATCATCGACTCCAATGCATTCGGCTACCCATGATTTAATTATGGTTCAGTTTGTGCAGAAACGGATTGGGATTGGAGAGAACATCAGAGGAGAGATGGGATCAAAAATGGAAATTGCAGTTCAAATCAGAAAAATTGTTGTCATATCAATCAAAACATTTTATAGATCAGTTTGTAATCATTCATTCCTTGTGGGTGTGTTCTGTTTGTTGTTTCAATACAAATCTTCCCCTTTTGTTTCTGGGTTTTTGAGTTAGAACCCTAAAAATTGTTAGAACCCTAAAAATCAATTGGAAAGGTTACTTTTATACTCGACTTGTTTTTCTAACAGAATTGGGCTAAGTGGGTAACAGCCGCTAACATTTTAAACCTCAGGTAGGTAAAGTGACACGTTTTAAACCACGGGTAGGCAATGTTAAAACGGGCCAAACCACAGGTAGGTTTAATGTAATTAACCCTAATAACAAAGAAGTCCATTGACCACTCATAACAAATATGAAATACCTCCTCTTGGGCAGCCTCCAGGCCCCCTTGCACCCATAAAATATTTCTGTAGCCAATTGATTCTAGGAAGCAGATAGAGAGTATAATAAGAGTGTGAGCTTTTTGGCCCTCTTCAACAGAAAAATTGGAAGGAAAAATTATGCATTTTCACAATTTCACATTTTCAAAATTATGCATTGTCATGATTCTAGGAAGTGATTGTAGAGGATTGCATTGTACATCCGATTGGGCCTACTCCAATCATGGACATGGAATTGTTGCTCACTTTTTTTCTTAGGACACGTAGCTTAATTTTATTGGACAACCTATACCACATCAACGTTATTTTACGCTAGCAAAAAAAATAATAATAATGGATCTTGAACCGAAGTTCTTTAAAACTCCAAAAGGTTTAAATTTTATCCAACTAAACAAGTTGGGCTTTTGCCCAAAGATCTTCATACTTTTCGGGTTGGGCTCATTACCTATAAATTTTTTCACTTCACAAGAGATTGACTTCTTCTCTACATTATATAATGGGGCTTATAAATTGAACCCACAATATTTCTAGACTTAACAAATTGAACCTAAAGGTCTTTATTTTTTTATTTTTTTATAAATCAGAAAAATATTATTGAAAAAAAAAAAAAACAAGAGGATACAACCAACAGCAAGATGCAGAGAAACAGCTAGACAAACTCCTTACAAAGGCCAGAGAAACAGCTAGACAAACTCCTTACAAAGGCCCGAGAACCACAAAAATAATAATAATTAAAAAACTAGACAAACCAACTTAATCAACTAGGATGCCCCAGTTACACCAAAGGACCTGATTAAGAAAAGAATCACAGGTCCTTATGGTCAAGCCGTGCTTTCACATCTTTTTTAATAATCTTTATAAGCTGCTCTTCAGTCTTGATCTGCTCTTCAGTCTTGATCTGTAAGTGGAATCATATACTCACTTTCATATCCATTAAAAATACAATGGCTTTTCTTGCATGGCTAAAGGAAAGCTTCCAAGCCTCCTTGCTCTTTGCATCCATTTTCCTACTAGTGTTGCTGAGGTATTTCTTGAAGTTGAAGTCAGAAAAAAGAAAATCCAATCTCCCACCAAACCCTCCAAAGCTACCCATCATTGGTAACCTTCACCAACTTAGCAACATGCCTCATCAATCTCTCCAGTGTCTGGCAAAAAAGTATGGACCAATCATTTACTTACAACTTGGCGAGATCCCAACAGTTGTGGTTTCATCAGCTAGACTAGCCAAGGAAGTAATGAAAACCCATGATCTTGCACTATCAAGCCGTCCAAAAATATTTTCAGCCAAACACCTCTTTTATGATTGCTCTGATATTGTTTTCTCACCATATGGTGCTTATTGGAAGCATATTAGAAAAATTTGCATAAATGAACTACTGAGTGCCAAAAGGGTTCAATTGTATAGCTTCATTAGAGAAGAAGAAGTAGCACGTTTGGTACATCGAGTTGCAGAATCATATCCCAGTACCACCAATCTAACCAAGCTGCTTGGAATATATGCAAATGATGTCATTTGCAGGGTTGCATATGGGAGGGATTTCTCAGCAGGAGGAGAATATGATCGCCATGGTTTCCAAAATATGCTTGAGGAGTTTCAAATATTGCTCGGAGGCATTAGCATCGGAGATTTCTTTCCTTCCATGGAATTCATACACAGCTTAACAGGCATGAAATCAAGACTTCAGAATGTTTTTCAACGCTTTGATAAACTCTTTGACCAGTTGCTGACTGAGCATCAAAATCCCGAAAGGGAAAAAAAGGAGCATAAGGATCTTATTGATATTTTACTTGATATACAGAAGAATGACTCTGATGAAATGCCACTCACCACAGATAATATTAAAGCTCTCATCATGGTAGTGTGCACTTTCTGTTTCACTTCACTCATTGCTATAAAGTCCCAACTTACAATATGTTGTTGAGTATAGACTCCTCGTAAGTTTTTAAGTAATGCTAGGACATCAAAATTTTCACCTTCTTTTTTACAACTGCCCACACATAACATGATTAGTTGTCATTGGAACAACATTATTTTCACTTGAGTCCAATACAAATCACTTTTATCAGCACCAATCACATATAACCCCAGTCTTGTGAAAACCATTTTGTCCAGAGTTATTGTTAAGTTTTTGCATGCAGATTACACTGACTTGTATCATTACTGCAACTGCAGGACATGTTTGCAGGAGGAACTGATACAACTTATATCACCCTTGATTGGGGAATAACAGAACTTATCATGAACCCCAAAATCATGGAAAGAGCACAAGCTGAAGTAAGAAGCATCGTTGGAGAGAGAAGAGTTGTTATGGAGAATGATTTGCATCAGCTGCACTACATAAAAGCTGTCATCAAAGAGATCTTTCGATTGCATCCTCCTGCTCCAATATTAGCCCCAAGAGAATCCATGCAAGAAGTGATCATTGACGGGTACAATATTCCAGCCAAAACACGTTTTTATGTCAATGCTTGGGCAATAGGGAGAGACCCAGAATCTTGGGAAAATCCAGATATATTTGAACCAGAAAGATTTATGGGTAGCACTATTGATTTCAAGGGACAACATTTCGAGCTGATACCTTTTGGTGCTGGTAGAAGAAGCTGCCCGGCTATCACATTTGGAACAGCAAATGTTGAGCTTGCTCTAGCTCAACTTCTCCACAGCTTTGATTGGGAGCTTCCCCCTGGTGTTACAGCTAAAGATTTAGATATGACAGAGGTTTTTGGCATTACAATGAACAGGATAGCTGATCTGATTGTCATTGCCAAACCACGCTTTCCCTTGGACCATGCCAATGATAATCTAAAGAATTAGTCATCCACCTAGCACTATTCATCCAAGCCAATGAGGAGAAAGACAAAGTAATCTGCTAAACAGGAGGTTTATAAAACTTTCCTGATCAATAATTTAGAGCCAGTGGGACAACATCTAGCCCACATTTGAAAAAAGAAATGTTTAATGTCTTAATCTTTTATAATGCATTTCGTGTATTGAAATATAATAATAGGTGTAGCCGTGTAGACCTTATCATAATAACGATACTATCACTTATCGTGTTGTAAACATTTTACAAATATAATAACAGGCTATATCTTATAGGTAATGTCTCTTACAATCAAAATACCCCTATAACTACTAAAATGACCAAAATACCCCTATTATTATTATTATTATTATTATCTGTCCTCAACCATGCATATCAGATAGAGAATAATAAATTTGAAATTAAAAAAACAGGGTCTCCATCATCTCACCAAAATATTTGCAACAGGCTAAAGACTGGTTACAATTACAAATAACTATGCTTCTCTTAGTTCGAGCAATATTTGAGTAAAAATGTAAGTACAATGCAAATTAGTTTTCTTACAAACTGAAGCCATCTCAAAACTAATTGATCACTTTGGTACATGAACACTAGATACAAAAAATTATCTAGTGGAGGTGGAGGTGGCACAAGAGAAAAACTCAAAACTTTCTTCTGCAACACCCAATTTTCATCAACAAAATGTGCGGTCACAACCATATGTTGATCACCTCAGAATTAGTTGTCCACCTCAGAATTAGTGTGGTCTAAAATACCTTATTATCTAAAAAGTTGACATTTTCTCCCAAATCTCAACTGACCGTCCACTAGATATCTTTTTCTCAAATGGCTAGGATCATCTCAAAGGACTAAACTTAGACATACAACACAATCTATAAGTACAATTGATTATAACAGTAGATACAAAAAATTATCTAGTGGAGGTGGAGGAGGCACAAGAGAAAAACTCAAAACTTTCTTCTGCAACACCCAATTTTCATCAACAAAATGTGCGGTCACAACCATATGTTGATCACCTCAGAATTAGTTGTCCACCTCAGAATTAGTGTGGTCTAAAATACCTTATCATCTAAAAAGTTGACATTTTCTCCCAAATCCCAACTGACCGTCCACTAGATATCTCTTTCTCAAATGGCTAGGATCATCTCAAATGACTAAACTTAGACATACAACACAATCTATAAGTACAATTGATTATAACAGTACCCCTTGATCTTACACCATCTTTTTTCATAATTAGAAATGATTATATGTAAAAATAAAGTTATTGAATAATATTAAACAATGAATATAAAACTTATCAAGAATTGTAAAATAAACCCAAATTCCAAAATGCAAAACTAAGCCTTTAAAAACAAAGACACATACCAGATTGAAGAATTAAATGAAAGGCAACAATAGAGCTAGAGCTATCCCTTTCTTCTCAGCGATCTTGGAAACGAGCTTGGCCTTAACAACAATGGCGTGAGAGACGAAGCAAGAGACAAAAAGAGCGAGCTTGGCCTTAACAACAATGGCGTGAGAGACGAAGCAAGCAACAAAGAGAGAGACGAAGCGAGAGAGGAAGAGAAATCTTTTTTATTTGAACTTTTTGGGCGGCTAGGGTTTAGGATTATTTTTCCTTTTTTTTTTTTTTTTTCCCGGTTTGGGCTTTTGTTGATGCCCAATAAGCAATCTAATTAAAATCCAATTAAACTCAACTTAATTGGGTCTAATTAGGCTAACACCCATTTGTCCATTTATTAAATAAGTGGATTTGGTTGGGCAATTAGTAAGTGGATTTAGGTGGGCTAATGGGTTTGGGCTTTTTTTGCCACCCCTAGGATATGGGTTACAAACACATCATTTTAGAGAATGACTCTTTAATGGTAGTTAACATGTTGATTACTAATATGACATGCCTTCCCCTGTTGTCCACAATGGTTTTTGATTGCAAGGAATTGTTGAGACGTATGTGGTGGGTCATTCCGCAACGCATATATCGTGAGGCTAATAGTTGCGAAACTTTCTAGCAAATAAAGAAAGATCTTAAGAAAAAAGTCTTAGTTCCTATGAATGTTGTCCATCTTTTTTTGTATCAAGCTTTTGTTTGGGATATTAGGGGCATGGCCACTAGTAGGGAGCACAATTTGTATTTGATGCCCAATATCATGTATGACGAAACAAGTTTTTAATTAATATATTATCATTTTATATATAGAAAAATAAATAAAATAGTAAGAGAATGATGCGACCAAAAGAAAATAGAAAGAATTGGTAGTAAAATTAAGAAACTGATTGGTGATCTCTTTTTCTTTGTCACGGACTCCTAATGGCCATAAACAAAGAGATAAAATTTAGAAAAAAAAAATATATATTTTTTAGAAGTCTTGTAAAATTATTTATGCCACTTGGCAAATTCTCTACAATGTTAATGATGCTAGAATGATGGAAATTGGTATAGACTTTTGGGAAAATGATACTCTTCATTTGAAATGAAATGTAAAAAGTCCATTCCATGGTCTAAATTAAATATTACAGATCTAACAGTATACAGACTGCCACATCATTTCAAATTTTAAATGACATGGCGGTTTGTACAATGTTAGATCTAGGAAATAAAATATGAACTATGAAATAAACAAATGAAAATATTTTCAAATAGAAAGAATCATATTCCAAATTTTTGTTGGTTATGTTATTTCCAAATAAAGCCAAGCACTAATATCTTCTGCAGCACAAAATCCAGACTAGGTTCAATAAACTAAAAAGATCAAGCCAAAAGAGCTACAATATGTTTAGATATATAATATTTTCACAATTTATTTATTACAACTGCTGATATGATTATTGTAGTTAGTACATAATAAAATTAAGCTCAGTAGTGGATCCAAGTATGATGTTGCTCAATCACAACAAATCATATCAACTGGAAGGGTTAAAGACAGTTTTCACTGCAAATATAAATAGATGGCCGTATATACATAATAAGTGGAATCATATACTCACTTTTATCTCCATTAAAACTCCAATGGCTTTTCTTGCATGGCTAAAGGAGAGCTTCCAACCCTCTTTGCTCTTTGCATCCATTTTCCTAGTGATGTTGCTGAAGTTTTTTATTAAGGAAAAGTAAGGAAAAACAAATTTCAATCTCCCACCAAACCCTCCAAAGCTACCCATCATTGGTAACCTTCACCAACTTGGAAAATTGCCTCATCTATCTCTCCAGTGTCTGGCTGAGAAGTTTGGACCCATCATTTACTTGCAACTTGGTGAGATCCCAACAGTTGTGGTTTCATCAGCTAGACTAGCCAAGGAAGTAATGAAAACCCATGATCTTGCAATATCAAGCCGCCCACAAATCTTTTCAGCCAAACTCCTCCTCTATGATTGCACTGATCTTGCTTTCGCACCATATGGTGCTTATTGGAGGCATATGAGAAAAGTATGCATACTTGAACTACTAAGTGTCAAAAGGGTTCAATCATATAGCTTTGTTAGAAAAGAAGAAGTAGCGCGTTTGGTACATCGAGTTGCAGAGTCATATCCCAGCACCACCAATCTAACCAAGCTGCTTGGACTATATGCAAATGGTATCGTTTGTAGGGTTGCAATTGGGAGGGATTTCTCAGCAGGAGGAGAATATGATCGTCGTGGTTTCCATAAGATGTTTGAGGAGTTTCAAGTATTGCTTGGAGGATTTAGCATTGGAGATTTCTTTCCTTCCATGGAATTTATACACAGCTTAACAGGCATGAAATCAAGACTTCAGAATAATTTTCAACTTTTTGATAAATTCTTTGACCAGTTGCTGACTGAGCATGAAAATCCCAGAAGAGAAAAAGATGAGCATAAAGATTTTATGGATGTTTTACTTGATATACAGAAGAATGACTGATGAAATGCCACTCACCACGGATAATATCAAAGCAATCATCTTGGTCAGTGTGCACTTTCACTTCACTCATTGCTATAAATTCTCAACTTACAAATTGCTGTTGAATAGTTTTGAATCTTTTTCACAGCTGCTCACATGCCAACCTGGAATTCATGCAAAATCACTTTCACATGAACTTATTACTGACTGACATCATTTTTATTAGCAATTAATCACAACATGGCATATACCTTATTGGTAAGTTTTACCATGCAAATTACATTGATTAGTATCATTACTGCAACTGCAGGACATGTTTGCTGGAGGAACTGATACAACTTCCATCACCCTTGACTGGGGAATGACAGAACTTATCATGAACCCCAAAGTCATGAAAAGAGCTCAAGCTGAAGTACAAGGCATTGTTGGAGAGAGAAGAACTGTTTCGGAGAGTGATCTGCCTCAGCTGCACTACATAAAAGCTGTCATCAAAGAGATCTTCCGATTGCATCCTGCTGCTCCAGTATTAGTCCGAAGAGAATCCATGGAAGATGTGAAAATTGATGGGTACAATATTCCAGCCAAAACTCCTTTTTTTATTAATGCTTGGGCAATAGGGAGAGACCCAGAATCTTGGGATAATCCAGATATATTTGAACCAGAGAGATTTATGCGTAGCACTGTTAATTTCAAGGGACAGCATTACGAGCTGACACCTTTTGGTGCTGGTAGAAGAAGCTGCCCAGCTATCGCATTTGCAACAGCAAGTGTTGAGCTTGCTCTAGCTCAACTTCTCCACAGCTTTGATTGGGAGCTTCCCCCTGGTACAACAGCTAAAGATTTAGATATGACACAGGTTTTTGGCATCACAATTAATGCACAAGATAGCTGATCTGATTGTGATTGCCAAACCACGCTTTCCCTTAGAACATGCAAATGATAATCCAAAGATTTAAGTCATCCAGTTAGCACTGTTCATCCATGTGAAAAGAGGAGAAAGAGAAGTACTCTAACCTAACAGGAGGTTGTGAGACTTTCCTGATCAATAAGTTAGAGCAAGTGGAACAACAACTACCCCACAACTTATTTTGGAATAAAAATATCTATTTTCTTAAAATAAGTTGAAATGAGAGCAATGCTAAGCACACAACTATTTTTCACAACATTTTTTACAACTTGTTAGTTTGTGATTGAAACAACGTTGCTTTCACATGAGTCCGCTATTCACATTATTTTTATTGTGTAACAATAACAGGACGTCAGCAGGTGAAATTTTTTGTCACTTATTGATTGAAATAAGGTAACCTGCATTTGAAGCTGAGCACCTGAAGGAGTAAAGTTCTTTGCCTCTGGAAAGTAAGAGTTCACCTCTGTTTGTTCAAAAAGAGCATATCTCTTTGAAAGTTGCAGGCAGCAAAAGGCTGAAGCTTTTCATTGCAATGAAAAGTGCCAACATATGATCATAAAAATGATACTAAACTCAGATTATTTCAACTAATCTCCCGACTCACAGAGAGAGAGAGAACAAGTTCCGGAATTGTCTGGAATGTAAACTAACAAGACAAGGATGCATAATTAGGCAATAGAGCTTGGAGATGTACACATTATAAGGCAGTAGAAATGTCATATTTTAGACGGCATAGCTAGAACTTTGTACAAGCCAGAATTATTTTACCAAAATTTGATACAATCGTTGCTTGATTAATTCCGTAACAGCACGTGGTAAAAATATGCTCAAATACAACACAACTGAAAAGCATAAAAAATTAAAAATATTCTCATCTTCATATAGTGATCTAGAACTCAAAATACTCTCTCAATATTTCAATTGAATGCATTTAAACCCATCTACTGGACCTCAGGGAGACCTTATATCTCGAAGATATTGACCAACTTGCTGAGCACCAATAAACAAGGCATCAGCAGCAAGAAAGATCCCCACCTGTGCCATAAATGATCAAACATCATATTAGTCTTTTTAGGTAGGGGACTAAAGAGTAAAAAGTAGTTTATTATTTTACCGATTCAAGGAAGATGGTAATTACCAGACGGGCAGAGAACACAAGTCGGTAACCCCAACCTTCTTTTGAAGCTGCATCTCTTTGTTGATCGGTAAAACTGAAAATATTAACAGAATAGGTTATAAATGCACTCTGTGATAAATTTATAATATGTGAACAATTCCCTTGATTCACACAGTAATATATGTTAATCACCCAAGGATAGAGAATATAATTATGCTACAGTAGGTAATACTCAAAAATCAAGTCCAAGCACTTATTGTCTTTCAAGCCAAAGATGCACTAGATGAGGACACGAAGCCACTTTTGGTAAAGTTAACACATGCACTCAATAGATCCTCAACCGACAAACACACCTCCACTCAACTCTAATGGAGGGAGGAGCGAGGAGGTGCCTTTTAAGCTAAAGCTTGTTGGCACGAGGAAATGAGGGCACATAGTCACCAAGTCATGGATTTAATTCAACACGTCATTTGTGTGCCAACCAGCAACAAGACAAGCCCTAGCTTTTCATGGTTCGGAGCAAGTACAACATTGGTTTGCTAATAATGCCAAATCCAATCCACAGGCATTTACTGGATAATGCATCTGAAGACAATCTAGAAATCTGCAGTGGCTAGTGCTGACATCATCTTCTGGTTTGGCAAAGTGCTTGGTGAAATTGTGAGCTAGGCAACTAGTATGTATACTTCAATGCATACTTACTAATGCCTTATAATATATTGACTTATAGCATGGAATTACATATATTTCCATTTGAATAAAAAATAAAAAGAAAAGTCTTAATCAATTTTTTTTTCCTTCTATGATATGTTTCTAAAGGGAAAAGAAAAGAGAGAGAGAGAGAGAGATTAGATTGTTACCCAAGAAACTCTGAAACCCCACCAATTCCAGCAAGTTTAAAAGGTTGAGGACCTTCTCTAATAAGATCCTGTGCCACACAAGATGAAACTCATTATATTCTCTCATTCAGGTTTGATTTACAGAAAGCAATAAGAAGGGAAAGGGAATTTATTACTTATCATAAAAATAAGAAAGAACATGAAATAAAATCATAAAAACAAAGAAGTCTCTTGACCACTCATAACAAATACCTCCTCTTCAGCAGCCTCCAGGCCTCCTTGCACCCAAAAAATGTTTCTGTAGCCGGCATTATATAGTACCTCACAAGCAGCTAGAGATCTGCAGTATAATATAGTCCAGAATAAGAGGTGTGATAAAATAGCATATAATATTCTCTATGTTGCACCTATGATTGAGTTTGATTCTGCAATATGTAAAGATGATTTGCATCCCTCAATATTTTACCTATTATGTATATGTCAGACACCAAAACCAACTATGAAAGTCAAAGGCAGGGCTGTTAGTGGAACGCTTCTGTTTCTCACCCAAGCTGGAACATATGTTTCAATTTACTGGCAAATGTTTGGAGTGAGGAAGGGTATAATCTTGGTGAATAGATGTATGTGCAAGTGTAGCAGTGAAACAGAGGATCACTTACTAATTCATTGTACTACTGGTAAGGAGATGTGCTCTTTTGTATTTACCATGTTTGAGGCAGTGGGTGATATCTGAGAGAGTTGTGGATGTACTATATGGGTGGAAGATTTGTGTTGCTACTCATGGTAACCTGTTGGCTTGGAAGATAATCCCACTGTGTCTAATATGGTTGATATGGAGGGAGAGGAATAACCACACTTTCAATTGTGTGGAGCTCGCAACCATGGGGTTAAAGAATTTATTCTTGAGAACGCTGTTTGAGTGGTCTTGTACTCTGGGAAATACTGAAGAGCATTCGATTCTAGATTTCATAGGCTCTCTTTCCTTTAGAGTAATTTTTTATAAAAGTTTGAGTACACATCCTGTGTACTTAATTTTCTCTTCTAAAAAATGTAATCACTTATAAATAAAAAATAAAAAAAATGTAATCTAATTCAAACTGACAAGCAGGAACTTCCCAAATGCTTGGTGTTGAAATCATAACTGCAATTCCCTCCAACAAGCATAAAAAGTAATGGTTCTGTATTAACCCAGTATATGAAAGTCCAGTGACACAAAAGGCTCACCTTAACCCCTTCTGGCATGCAACAATAAGGTCTGTATCTCTTGGATACTTCTCCTCAACTTTTGATAAGAACTGGCTGTTGAAGAAAGAAAAGCAATGAATAAACCATGCATTGTATATACAATCAAATTCTAAAGAAACAATTTCTGACATACTTATTGTAAGACAGTGTAGGCACGCCGCTCCACCAACCTCCTACACAAACATAAGTCAAATTTAACAAAATCACCAGCACAAAGTCCAAGCCTCCAAGGAAGCTTTCTTAATAGTTCAAAGGAACTAGGGTTTCATTATAGTCAACAATGACATTATGATATTCCATATCATACTAGCCTCTAAGCACCAAAATGACTACTATCTTGATGCCAGTGAGACATGATAATGATATTAATCAATGACCATTCATGATGCAAAAAAAAATTATATATCAATTAAGGAAGACAAGTTAGCAATAGTTGTACCCATCACAAAACTTGTGATCTGTCTGGACAGAGTTCCAGCGTCAAACTTGTTATCAACATCAAAGACTGGAATCCAGGTTGAGCCTTTAACCCATGCCTTCAAAACAGGGAAAAGGAAATGATAATTCAATCATGATACAGACATCATGCTTTGTAAAAATTTCTGAAGAAAAGGCAAATGGAAAAGAAAATAGTACACGGGAAAGAAAAAAGAAAAAGAAAAAGAGATAACCAGTTTAACAATGCAAAATAGTTACATGAGCCAATATGAAATTATTAATTTACCACAATAATTGGATAAGATGCTTGCAATCTATGGTATCTACTACTATTGCAAGCTATCACAACAATCACCAAATAAACTATAAGACACATAACAGATGTTGAGTGATGAAGCACGTAGATGTGGAACTGTTGAGCAGTGAGCCAAAACCGTGTACAATTCTAAAAAATTCTTCTTGGAAGATTTGTATTTTAGAAGGAAAGATAATATTCATAGAACAAAAATTGAAAGTGAACTTGTCCACCTTTTCGTGTTCAGTAGAGGGACGAACATCAAGTAGGGTTTTGTTAGATAGCTGAATTGCATACCCAGCTTCCCTGGGTGTAAGAACTTTCACTTTTTCCTCCCTGAGCTATAGAAAACAAGTAAAAACATGACATGAAATTCCTGAGCATCACAATTTGAATTCATTTGGAAAGAGGTGGTCTGATATAGTGAATACTACACTGCAATTGATACAAAGATCAGCATAATCAAATTTTATCGATGATGGCTGCAAAGTTATGCCTCCCTGGCCAAGACATGGACCAAGAAAGGCAAAAAAGGTCTTTACAAATCTCAAATTGGGTATTATCTTGCTCACCTCTTTTACAATGGATAGAGAGTCAGAATATTCAGTGAAGCCTCAAAGAACTGACAAATATTAATCTAAGAAATCATACATGTCAAAGCAGTCATACTCTTCACAAATTCGTAACAACCAATGATTTGCAAATAAATGTCTGTTCTAAGATTTTTAATAATTAATGTACAAAATGAGTATCTAAACAATCATCTTAGCACCTATCATTAAATTTCATTATAGGCTGCCTATAAATGCTGTGACTTGTCCAGATGAGAAGGGCAATGCCTAGGAATTTCCTGGGTGATTGTTTGACAACATTGACATATATTATCTTTTATTTTCATTTCTACATGCCAGTACATGCTAAAGTCAACACATTTGGAGAGCTTGCATATTGAAATAACATAGAAAATAATTAAAATATCAGGGATATTATTTGGAATCTGATTACTTATGAGGAAAAAAAATGTTACATGGAATCTGATTTTATGTAGATAATCCAAATTCTCCCATTTGCTTTCACTGTTAATTTTCCTATCTATTGGAATCTTCTCGAACAATGTAATATAGACAATAGGAGTATAGGACCATCACTCAATTAATGGGGATTTCAATTATAAGCAGTCCCAATAAATTCAATTTTTGGCAGGTTTGTGCTAATGATTAAAACCATAGTTCACTTTAAAGTAAGACATTGCAATCCTTCAAAACCAAAGTGCAACTCAAATTAGATTCAGTTAGCTAAAACAACATCAGTTCATTAGTTTCCTTACTAACCCATCTACTCCATGCCCAAAAGAAAGATAAAAATGCTGTTACTTTGGGGTACAAAATACCAGAGCTTCCCATCTCTTCCTGGCAGCAGCCATATCTTTCATTTGCTTCAATTCATAATCTTCACCATCAGCTTGCATTCGAATAGTTCTCCAATGCTGAATTAGATGTAAAGATAACCCACATTAGAAACAAGGAGCTATAAAACAACCACAAAAAGCTCCATTGGTTCCAGAGAAAATGTAGTAAAAGAAAACTCAATTTTGAAGCCTAAAACTTCCATAATTCACAACTACTTCACTGACATAATAAATTCTCTCCGTCAAGTTGATAATTTCTCATCAACTAAATACCAACCAAAAAGAAACAGAAAATTAAAAAGACAAAAAATTTAGCTTTCTTTTAATTTCATTCATCTTCTTAGCAACCAAACATAAACAGAAACAAAACACCCACAAAAAATAAATGAAACCCAATAATCAGAACAAGGAAAAGTTGGAAATTTTGCATACCAAAAGTTGGGTTCTGCAAGAGGGTCTGAGTTTGAGAGAAGATAGCTCTAAAGAAGTGCAATAAAGCTGTGTTCTTTTAGATATATTGGAGACATTTCGTACTTGAAAATTAGAGCATGAAATGGTAAGAGAATGAAGAGAGGGAAGTCCAAGAGCTTCCATTGTGGGTGAGAGTGAGACAATGAATTAGGAAGTGTGAGACTGAGATGTCTGATTTGGAATTGCTTATCCGTTGCAAATCTGACTCGATAAAAAGTAAGGATATCTTTATCCGGGATAATGTTCTGCTCGGAACAGGATTAATCCTGCTAACTCATTTTAATATTTTAATGCACAACAACTAAAATCAAAACAAGAGTTCAACAGTAAATAAAATAAAAAATAAAAAACTATAAACTAAATAATAATACTCATTATCCACCCAACCCATTTATTCAGAGTGGGACTCATTTGCTCAATGCCCATTTACCTAACTAAAAATCACATGCATGATGCATTATTAGTATTACAAATACTTAAGTTAAAACCTCTTGAAGGGCATTTGAAAGTTGTTTTTGTGGGACTTTTAAAAGGTAAAAGTTTGGAGGTAATTTTCAAAATCTTGAATTATATTATGGTCATTTCAGTGGTATTTTTCATCATTTATTCATATAATTATATATTCATTTAAATATTATTTTATATAATTCACATTTTATGTCACTTCTAATTCTGCTTCCTTCTATTTTAGCAAAAATAAATAAATAAAATATGCTTCCTTCTAGCACACTCACACTCCTATATTATTACCAACGCTCTCTCTTCCGTTTTAATCCAATTTATGCTTAAAGATGAAAGAAATGCTACCTCTTGCCACTCCTCCACAAAAGAAAAATATTAAGACCTCCGGTCTCACAAGTTCCCCTCTTCGCAGGACAATAACTTGATATTCACATAGCAATATTATAAGTATAATAATTTTATAACAATTTCAGAACATTGTCGAGTTAGCAGGTTCTTATTAGTTCTTGTCTGAACTTACTACTTACATCACTTTATTATCTACTATTACCAACTTGGTAGCTCAATATTGTTATAAAATTATTAGGAATGTTATCCCGATACCTTTATTGATTCATATCTAGGGGTGTAAGTTTTACCGACACAACCGACCAAACCGCAAGAACCGCACCGAACCAAACCGCAACCGATCTTAATAGGTGCAGGTGCAGGTGCGTGTAATAGGAAAACCGCACTATAAGGTGTAGGTGCAGGTACGTGTAATAGGAAAACCGCACCGCACCTCTTCGATTACATCCTAGTATGTTCTACTTGTATGCTAATGCTATATACAAGGGATGTTACGTTATATTTGTATGCTAATGGTATGTAAAAGTTTAAATTGAGTTATATTTGTATAAGGATAATATATATGTGCAAATTGAGATTTAAAATTATGATTTATTCTATGAGATATGTATATTATAATTTTTTATTTCTTAAATATTCAGGTTGAGATTGAAAATTATGATTTATATTTTTATGCTATAATTAGCCAACTTTTTAAGTTGTTGTAAAGGTGGATTTTTTAGATTCAAATTGACATTTAAACTGGCTCAATCCGACCCAAATGAGTCCAGCCCAAACCGAAAGACCGCACCTACACCGCACCACATCAAACCGCACCGCACCGCGCAAAAACCGATCTTAATAGGTGCAGGTGCAGGTGCATGTAATAGAAAAACCGCACTATAAAATATAGGTGCATAAATCCGGAGAAAACCGTACCGCACCTCACCGATTACACGCCTATTCATATCATTGGTGATAGTGATTAAACAATCCAACATTGATCGTAGCCAGCCAGGCACATAAAGTGAAAGAATGCTTGTCTGATTGACTATTGATATGGGCCATATGGCTTAGAATCTCCCAATCATTATTAGAAATCATGTCAAAAAGCCTTAGTGATGTAAATTTCAAATTTTCAACTAAGATTTGGTCAAGTATAAGTATATTAAAATTTTACGCACTTCAAAAATTTTATCCTAACCAACAAGAAGAGTCATTGAGTACATTAATTATAAAAATAATTTTATTCTAGATGAAACGTTCTTATTAAAATTTTATGAAATTTAAATTACTATTGCGATTAAAATTATATTATTAAATTATTTGGGAAAAAATTCAATTAAGAAAAAATTTTTTTTATTTATTTTAAATTATTTTAATCATCACTGTCATAATTTAAAATTTTTGACAAAAAAAAAAAAAAAAATTCTCACAGTTTGGTTTATATATAATCTATACTATAATGTAAAACCGAAACTTTTTGACTTTTGGTTGACCTCATTATGTTGCGCCACATAAACTTTTGAAATCTCACAATTTTACATCTCATTATTTTAATATATATTTTCTAATTAAATTTCAATTTTATTCTATTATTAAACCTTCCATTAGAATTTTGACACATCATATTTTCTTTAATATAAGAATATATTATTTCATATATAAAACACAATCATAATTAATATCTAATACTAAAATATATTCCATATATAAACACAATATAAATATCTTTTAATAATAATCATAATTATCAATTTTCATCAAGATTTTTAGAGTTCCTTTTTTTTTTTCTTATGTATTTCATTTAATTTTGTTGCTGGCAATGGAGAAAGATGGATGGATTTGTTATAATGAAACCATGTGAGCTTGAAATGAGTTATGAAAATTATTTAGGTTTGATCATATAATCATGTGTCCATGTATTTATTTGTCCTTCTTTTTATTTTAAGTATCCTTTATTTTATTTTTGGATGGAGACATGATCCATATAGTAAATATAAATATGAATCATGTTTTATAAAAATTAGACTATATTCAACTTATGCCAAAAGAAAAATTACATTATATTAAATTTTAATTATCCTATAGTAAATACTTTCTTAGTTATTTTTTTAAACCAAAAAGTAAGATCTATTCTATTAGGCTTCCCCAAATACCGCCACGTCAGATTTGCTACTCCTACACACTTCCACCTTCCCCTTCCCTCTATTTAATTCTCTCTCACACTTTTATTCAAAAATAAATTCTCTCTCTCATGGCTGTTCCTCTACCTCACCTCTTCATCTACCTTTCACCTCTTGAACTCCCTGACCTTTTCATCCCCTCAATTAATTACTTCACATTTTCATCTATCTCTCTCTCTCTCTTACCTCTTGAACTCCCTGACCTCTCCATCTCCTCAATAAATTACCTCACCTTTTCATCTACCTCTCTCTCACTCTCACCTCTTGAACTCTCTGACCTCTTTGTTACCCAAATATCAACCTAAGAGAGGGGGTGATTTAGGTTGAGGCAAACTTTTTCAATTTAAATGCGGAATTAAAAACTATCTTCAAATAGCAAATGTTGATTTAGCAAATGTTTGATCACAATTTAATTGCAATATAAATATGATATGAAATCAAGCACAAGTATATGTATAAGCAATTAAATATGTAAGAGATAGAGAGAGAGAAAATCAAACACGATGATTGTTATCGAGGTTCGGCTTATCGCCTAAAAAATCAAACACAATGATTGTTATCGAGGTTCGGCTTCCCCGCCTACGTCCCCGCCTCAAGAACACTTCTTGAGGATTCCCAAATCCACTATTTGACAATCTTCTTTCGGGTGAAGATCAAAACCGTTACAAATCTTCCTTACACAGGTGAAGAGTAACCACCGAGTGAAAAATCCTTTTCACTCCTTAGGATTTATACCAAAACCCTAACAAAAACACTCAATAGTTTCAACAAAGGATTTGTTGTACAAAATAAGGCTCTCTCAAAGAGTAGTTGTACATAATATAATATCACTCTAATATATTATGCAAGATTTGACACAATATGGCTCAATAATTTAGATATATCATTCAATCAAGATTTTTGATTTATATCAAGGATATTTGAATGCTATGAAAATAAGTAAGTTTAGAGAAATATTTGGATTTTATGCAATTTTATCAAGATATCTCTGATTCTCTTGATGAATGATATTTGATTTCTCTCTATCTATTCTCTTTATATATGTTCAATCAATCGAAAGGATAAAAAAGATAATTTTCTTTCTCTGAAAATCTTTTGTTCTCGTTATTGTTTCTTCTTCTTCTCATTTATATATTGTTCAATCAATCGACGAAAGGAAATTTGAATTTGAAAATTTTTGTTCGTTAGAAAACACAATCATTGATTCTATATAATTTTAAATGATAAAGTGCCAATGTCAGAAGATTGTTTTAACCGACCATTTGAAAATGGAAATCACCCTTTTGAAAAATTTGCATGACTTTTTAAAATAAACGGTGCCAATGTATGCCAGCTTATATTCATTACTTTTCTGCACCAAACTTTGCTGCAAGTCTTTGGCAGAGCTTTGATTCTCCAACGGACACATACTTAATTCAATCAATCAAATTGTTTTTATTGACTTTGAAATCTTTTGAAAAACTTTTCTGCTTTTTGTCAGCACAATTTTCAGCCAAAGATATCCAAATCTGCTAGTAGCTAATTTGTATGACTTTTGGAAATTCATGGGTTATTATCCCATGTTATTCATGCAATTAATTCAAGCCACCTAGCTTGTCAATCACCTTTAATAAGCTTGTGCCACTAAGTCAATATTTCCTTATATTTGTCAATTTCTTATATTTGTCTTACTTTCAGCAAGGTGTGCATGTATTGCACGTAGGTGAAGGCATATGGGATTGTAACTCATAAGCTCCTACAATTCTTATATGTCGGCTACCTTAAGAAAAAAAATTTTCATTCGTAATTGATTTCATCACATGGCTATGTTTAAATATCAAAAATATCTAGCCATTAATATTGACTTTGTCAATGTTTTGAAAACAATTTTCTGTTTCAAAAATTTTTCCAACCGTAGAGATTTCTTTGTGTTCTTCACATGGCTATCTTTAAATATCAAAAATATCTAGCCATTAATATTGACTTTGTCAATGTTTTGAAAACAATTTTCTGTTTCAAAAATTTTTTCAATCGTAGAGATTTCTTCACATGGCTATGTTTAAATATCAAAAATATCTAGCCATTAATATTGACTTTGTCAATGTTTTGAAAACAATTTTCTGTTTCAAAAATTTTTTTCAATCGTAGAGATTTCTTTGTGTTCACATGGCTATGTTTAAATATCAAAAATATCTAGCCATTAATATTGACTTTGTCAATATTTTGAAAATCAATTTAAGTTGGTTTTAAAATTGAGCCTTAAAGATCAAATCTTAATAAACTTTACAAAACCTAACTCTTACTTCTCATATGTCTCGGAGTATGATTCTTGAGCTTGATTTCTTTGTCTTGAGACTTGATGACTTTGATCTTCAGCAACTTGTCGACTTTGCATTTGCTTGATATTTGAATTGGCCAATGTTGGTCCAATTAAATCAATAGTCAACATTAAGCTTTAAAACATAAATCATTAGTTCATATGAAAATATCATTAATGAACAACTTAAAATCATGGTTATCATCAAAACTACATGAATGTCCTTGGATTAATTAGCCAATTAATAATTATTGAAACCTTGAGGCTAACAATCTCCCCCTTTTTGATGATGACACATATGATATGATATTTTTATACGATTTATGATTTTGAAGCTTTTCTTGAAAAGCTCCCCCTAAAATAATGCATATCTTTATATTAGAGATTTTTAAATCTCCCCCTATCTTTATGCATAGATCAATTTGTCATTTAAGTATTATCAAGCAATCAATATATATACGTATTTTTGCCAATTATTGCAAGATATGATAATTCACCAATAGATATGATAATTCACCAATAGATTCAAAAAAATGTCATATCTTTCTCCCCCTTGGCATCATCAAAAATAAAATTATATTCAATATCTCCAAACATCATTCAAACATTTTAAACAACAAAAATTTATTTCTCCTTTGATTTAGTTCAAACATAGAACAACCAACTAATATAACATATTTCTCTTCTTTGGTTTTTCTTTTTAATAAACTCAAGTTTGTTTAAATGATGAGTTTTATTCTTATTTTATGCATGAACATATACGCAAATATACATAGAGCTGGGCATATAATCTAATGTTCAAACAATATAATTAGAAAGATATAAAAAATGAACAATTTTATGAACATGATATGGATAAAATCATTTTATATTCAATTCTTAAGGTATATATAGATTTAACACAGTTGAATCAAATAAAAGGATAATAAATTCAAGCTTATTTGATATCAACGTATCTAGCCATACCTATTTCACGTCGAATTGTGCAAAATCGTTCTTCAATGAGAGGTTTTGTGACGTGAGAATATCCGCCCATTGACTATCGGTGCTCACAAATTCAAGTTCAATGTCCCCTTTTTGCACATGATCTCTTATGAAAATGGTATCTAATTTCAATGTGCTTTGTGCGAGAGTGTTGGATAGGATTTTTACTTAAACTTATGGCACTTGTGTTATCACACCTTATGGGAATATGATCAAAAAGAATTTTAAAATCCTCTAGTTGTTGTTTTATGTAGAGAGATTGAGCACAACAACTACCGGCCGCTACATATTCGGCTTCCGCCGTTGATAAGGCCACAGAATTTTGCTTTTTACTAAACCATGATACTAGTGAGTGTCCTAGAAAGTGACAAGTACCACTAGTGCTTTTGCGATCAATTTTGCAACCAGGCAAAATCCGCATCCGTGTAGCTTATTAAGTCAAATGAATTTGACTTAGGGTACCATAATCCTAAATCAATGGTTCCAAGCAAATATCGAAATATTCGTTTGACCGCAATTAAGTGTGATTCTTTAGGACAAGATTGAAACCGAGCGCAAAGACATACGCTAAACATTATATCGGGTCTACTTGCGGTTAAATAAAGTAAACTACCAATCATACCTCGATATAGCTTAACGTCCACCGGTTTACCTTTCTCATCTTTGTCAAGCTTTGTTGAAGGACTCATGGGAGTTCCATATGCTTTAGCATTTGCCAATCCAAATCTTTTTAGTAAGTCTATGACATATTTGGATTGATTTAAGAATATCCCTTCTTCGGTTTGCTTTATTTGAAGTCCGAGAAAGAATTTTAGCTCACCCATCATACTCATTTCGAATTCATCCTGCATAGTCTTAGAGAATTCTTTGCACAAGTTTTCATTAGTAGAACCAAATATAATATCATCAACATAGATTTGCACAATAAGCATGTCTTTTCCATCAAACATTAGAAATAATGTTGTGTCAAGTTTTCCACGTGTAAAACCCTTTTCAATAAGGAAACCACTTAGTCGTTCATACCAAGCTCTTGGAGCTTGTTTTAAACCATATAAAGCTTTTGATAATTTAAAAACGTGGTTTGGAAATTCATGATTTTCAAATCCAGGAGGTTGTTCTACATAAACTTCTTCGGCAATAAAACCATTTAAAAAGGCACTTTTGACATCCATTTGAAATAATTTAAAATTTTTAAAACATGCAAAAGCAAGTAACATGCGTATAGCTTCTAATCTAGCAACTGGAGCATAAGTCTCTCCATAATCAATACCTTCTTCTTGATTATAACCTTGAGCGACTAACCTTGCTTTGTTCCTTACTATTATACCTTCTTCATCCTTTTTGTTTCGGAATACCCATTTTGTACCAATGACGGAGTGGTCCTTGGGTCTAGGTGCAAGAGTCCATACCTTGTTTCTTTCAAATTGGTTTAGCTCTTCTTGCATTGGCCAAGATCCATGATTCATCTTCAATAGCTTCATTTATGTTCTTTGGTTCAATCTGTGAGAGAAACGCCATGTTGTTGCAGATGTTCTTGAGCTTTGATCTTGTGCTTACTCCACGTTCAACTTTCACCAATGATTAATTCTTTAGGATGACTATGGACTACGTTCCAACTTTTTGGTAATTCTTCATTGTTGGTTGGAGGAAGCGCTTTTTCTTCATCTTTTGGTTCATCTACTTGATCTTTGACTTTTTCACTTGAATCAACTTGGTTAGATGAACTAGCTTTATTATCAAGAGAAATTGGCTCATCATCACAATTATTTTTGATATGGAATGGATTAGTTTCATCAAAAACAACATGCATAGATTCATCAACAACCATGGTTCGTTTATTGAACACTCTATATGCTTTACTATTTGTAGAATAACCAAGGAATATACCTTCATCGGATTTAGCATCGAATTTACCAAGATTATCTCTATCATTCAATACAAAGCACTTACATCCAAAAACTTTGAAATATCCAATGTTAGGTTTTCGATTATTCCATAGTTCATAAGGAGTTTTATTTAAAGTGTTTCTAATGATGGTTCTATTTATAACATAGCAAGCGGTGTTAACAGCTTCAGCCCAAAAGTATTGAGGTAAATTATGTTCATTAAGCATAGTTCTAGACATTTCTTGAAGTGATCTATTTTTACGTTCTACTACTCCATTTTGTTGAGGAGTACGAGGTGCCGAGAAATTGTGTCCAAAACCATTTTGATCACAATATAGTTCAATATCTTGATTATCAAATTCTCTACCTCTATCACTTCTAACATTGTTAATTGTATAACCTTTTTCATTTTGAATTCTTCTACAATGTTTAACAAATGCTTTATGAGCTTCATTTTTGTGAGCAAGAAATAATACCCATGTATAGCGAGAGTAATCATCAACAATTACAAATGCATACAATTTGCCACTTAAGCTAGCGGTTCTAATAGGACCAAATAAATCCATATGCAATAGTTCTAGAGGTCTTGAAGTAGAAATAACTTTCTTTTTCTTAAAAGATGACTTAGTTTGTTTACCTAGTTGACATGCATCACATATTTTATCTTTAACAAATTTAGTAATCGGCAAGCCTTTTACTAAATCAAGTTTAGATAATTTTGAGAGTAATTCCATATTGACATGTCCTAATCTTCTATGCCATAACCAACTATTTTCATTTATGGCAGCAAGGCAAATTGATTCTTTTGATGTCATATTATCAAGATCAATAGTGTAGACATTTTCATTTCTAAATGCCACAAATAGAACTTGATTATCAATTTCATTTACTATAATGCACATGATTGATTTGAATATTACATTATAGCCTTTATCACACAATTGACTTATACTTAGCAAGTTATGTTTCAAGCCATCAACCAAGAGAACATCTTCAATAACAAGAGAATTTGTTTTACCAATATTACCTATACCGATGATCTTTCCTTTTGAGTTATCACCGAATTTGACATTTCCTCCATCTTTTAGAGTAAGAGAAGTAAACTTATTTTTGTCACCTGTCATATGCCTTGAACATCCACTATCGAGAAACCACTTATCCTTGGTAGATTTGGATATCAAGCATACCTACAAAACAAATTTAAGTAACTTTCTTTGGTACCCAAATCTTCTTGGGTCCTCTTGGGTTAGTTGGTGGTGTGGTTCCTTTAATAATCCAAATCATATTTTTCATGGGACATGTATGAATATTATGCCCTATTTTTCCACAATGTTTACATATGGGAGATTTCAAGAAGTTTTCATTAATGAAAAATTTTTTATAGTGTTTTTCTTTTATTTTCGGGTTATATCCAATACCCGCTTTGTCAAAAACACATCTTTGACTACCTAACAAATTGTCCAAATTTTTCTTTCCATTTGTAAAATTAGTCAAAATTTTGGTTAGGTTTTCAATCCTTGAGTTTTAGTTCTTTATTTTCATTGATCAAAAGATTTGAATCGTGAACAATTTGTGATGATGTTTCCACATCATTTGCTTTCATTTTCTCAATAAAGTTTTGTGGCTTAATTTTCAACTTAACTATTTCTTCTTCTAAAAACAGATTTTTATCATTCAAAGAATTAATTTGTTTTTCTAGAATTTCATTTTTGTTTTTCAAATCATTTAATTCATTTGAAAGAGATGTGACTTTCTTTTTAAAAACTTTATTTTTCAAAACATTCTTCTCAAATTCTTCAACCAATTCTTCAAAAGCATTTTGTAATTCATCATAGCTATAAGATTCATCTTCTAAAGAATTAAGTTTAGAAGTTACCTCATCTCCATGTGCCATTAAGCAAAGATCTTCGGTGGCGCTTTCATCGTCATTAAATGCTAGCGGACAAAAGCTCGCGTGCTCATCCTCACTTATATTGGATTCATTTATGTATCCCAAAAGACAAAGATTTGCCACTTCATTGTCACTTGAGTCGTTATCTGAATCACTTTCATCGGAGTCATCCCAAGTTGCCTTTAGAGCTTTCTTTTTGTACTTCATGTTCTCTTTGTTTACTTGAGGACACTCATTCTTGTAATGCCCCTGCTTCTTGCATTTGTAGCAAGTAGGAGTTTCATTTTTGCTTGATTCTCCTTTATTTTCTCCTTTCTTAGGGAATCTTCTTCCAAACCCCTTTTTCTTCTTTAAGAACTTTTTGAAGTTTCTAGTCATCAGGGCAATTTCTTCTTCTTCGTCTCTTTCCTCTTCACTATTGTCGTGGTCATGATGAGAGGATTTGAGGGCAAAGTTTTTCTTTGGTTTGACTTCTTCTTCCTCCACTTTGCTATTCATTTCAAGCTCATACGTCATAAGTGATCCGAATAGTTCCTCTAAGGTCAACACCTTAAGATCTCTAGCTTCAGAAATTGCCGTCATCTTTGCTTCCCATCTCTTTGGTAATGACCTGAGAATTTTTCTCACATTTTCTTGGTTAGTATAAATTTTTCCAAGGGCCTTCAAGCAATTCACAATATTAGTAAACCTAGTAGACATTTCACTAATATTTTCATCTTTCTTCATAACAAACAATTCATATTCATGAACAAGCATGTTCATTTTAGATTCCTTAACTTGATTAGTTCCTTCATAAGTAACTTCAAGTTTGTCCCAAATTTCTTTAGCTGAGTCACAACCCGAGACTCTATTGTATTCAATTGGGTCAAGAGCACAATATAGAGTACTCATAGCTTTACAATTTAATTCAATGAGTTTTACATCAGCCTCATTCCATTCACTTTCTAATTTTACTAAGGTTGCACCTTCCACAGTTTTTGTGGGAATATGAGGACCATTTGCAATGATTCTCCAAACATGATAGTCTTGACCCTTAATATACATGATCATTCTATTTTTCCAATAGCCATAATCACTACCAATGAATAAAGGTGGTCTATGAGTAGATTGACCTTCAAGCATTTGAGGTCTAGGTGTGTTTGCCATGATCTTAACTCTAAGATTGTTAAATCTATATGTAGAGCCTTGGCTCTGATACCAATTGTTACCCAAATATCAACCTAAGAGGGGGGGTGATTTAGGTTGAGGCAAACTTTTTCGATTTAAATGCGGAATTAAAAACTATCTTTCAAATTAGCAAATGTTGATTTAGCAAATGTTAAGAACACAATTCAATTGCAATATAGATATGATATGAAAATCAAACACAAGTATATATATAAGCAATTAAATATGTAAGAGATAGAGATAGAGAAAATCAAACACGAATGATTGTTATCGAGGTTCGGCTTCCCGTGCCTACGTCCCCGCCTCAAGAACACTTCTTGAGGATTCCCAAATCCACTATTTGACAATCTTCTTTCCGGGTGAAGATCAAACCGTTACAAATCTTCCTTACACGGTGAAGAGTAACCACCGAGTGAAAAATCCTTTTCACTCCTTAGGATTTATACCAAAACCCACAAATCTTCCTTACAAGGTGAAGAGTAACCACCCAGTGAAAAATCCTTTTCACTACTTAGGATTTATACCAAAACCCTAACAAAAACACTCAATAATTTCAACAAGGATTTGTTGTACAAAATAAGGCTCTCTCAAAGAGTAGTAGTACACAATATGCTCACTCTAATAATTTATCAAAGATTTGATCAATATGGCTCAATAAGTGTTTAGAGAAAATTTGATTTTCAATCAAGGATTTTGAATGATATGAAAATATAAGCTTGAGAAATGGATGGATTGATGTAAAAGATATTTTCTTTTCTTTCTCTGATTTCTCTTGTATGCTGTGTTCTCTATAATTGTTTCTCTCTTCTTTTCTCTTTATATATTGTTCAATCAATCGACGAAAGGAAATTTGAATTTGAAAATTTTTGTTCGTTAGAAAACACAATCATGATTCTATATAATTTTAAATGATAAAGTGCCAATGTCAGAAGATTTGTTTAACCGACCATTTGAAAATGGAAATCACCCTTTTGAAAAATTTGCATGATTTTTTAAAATAAACGGTGCCAATGTATGCCAGCTTATATTCATTACTTTTCTGCACCAAACTTTGCTGCAAGTCTTTGGCAGAGCTTTGATTCTCCAACGGACACATACTTAATTCAATCAATCAAATTGTTTTTATTGACTTTGAAATCTTTTGAAAAACTTTTCTGCTTTTTGTCAGCACAATTTTCAGCCAAAGATATCCAAATCTGCTAGTAGCTAATTTGTATGACTTTTGGAAATTCATGGGTTATTATCCCATGTTATTCATGCAATTAATTCAAGCCACCTAGCTTGTCAATCACCTTTAATAAGCTTGTGCCACTAAGTCAATATTTCCTTATATTTGTCAAGCTTACTTTCAGCAAGGTGTGCATGTATTGCACGTAGGTGAAGGCATATGGGATTGTAACTCATAAGCTCCTAAATTCTTATATGTCGGCTACCTTAAGAAAAAAATTTTCATTCGTAATTGATTTCATCACATGGCTATGTTTAAATATCAAAAATATCTAGCCATTAATATTGACTTTGTCAATGTTTTGAAAACAATTTTCTGTTTCAAAAATTTTTCCAACCGTAGAGATTTCTTTGTGTTCTTCACATGGCTATCTTTAAATATCAAAAATATCTAGCCATTAATATTGACTTTGTCAATGTTTTGAAAACAATTTTCTGTTTCAAAATTTTTTTCAATCGTAGAGATTTCTTCACATGGCTATGTTTAAATATCAAAAATATCTAGCCATTAATATTGACTTTGTCAATGTTTTGAAAACAATTTTCTGTTTCAAAAATTTTTTTCAATCGTAGAGATTTCTTCACATGGCTATGTTTAAATATCAAAAATATCTAGCCATTAATATTGACTTTGTCAATATTTTGAAAATCAATTTAAGTTGGTTTTAAAATTGAGCCTTAAAGATCAAATCTTAATAAACTTTACAAAACCTAACTCTTACTTCTCATATGTCTCGGAGTATGATTCTTGAGCTTGATTTCTTTGTCTTGAGACTCGATGACTTTGATCTTCAGCAACTTGTCGACTTTGCATTTGCTTGATATTTGAATTGGCCAATGTTGGTCCAATTAAATCAATAGTCAACATTAAGCTTTAAAACATAAATCATTAGTTCATATGAAAATATCATTAATGAACAACTTAAAATCATGGTTATCATCAAAACTACATGAATGTCCTTGGATTAATTAGCCAATTAATAATTATTGAAACCTTGAGGCTAACACTCTTCATTTCCCCAATTAATTACACCCCCAATTTCCTATTTAAATCCTATGTTGAGATTTTTTTTTAGTCTCCATGTGGTCCCTATAGTTCTATTGTTGTTTGAGTTTCAAAGGTGTGTTCTTTCTCCTTTGGTTTCTGATTGGCTTTGCCAGATTTCATGCTTTTATTTATTTATTTATTTGGTTTTTCTGCTCAGCTCAATATTTTTATTTTTTGGCTTTTGGTATTCTTTGTTCCATTGGTTTTATAATTTTGTAGTTCCTAAGCTTTTCTCCAGCAATGTTCTAATTGTTGTCTTGACTTTATTCGTTTTTCTGTTTATATTGATGTTGTATAACATTAGATTAATTAGATTAGATATATTTTCCGTACATCGCACGAGTTTGCGACTAATTCTCATTAATAGTGATGTAACGTTAGTTAAAGTCAAAACATTTGAAGCCAACCTTGTAGTTGCACCTCAAGATCCATCCACCTTCTGGGAAATATCTTGCATCCACTTTCTCCTGATGTCAGCTTGAACAAAGTCTGCATTTGTACATCACAACTTGTCGCAATCCAATTATTGCATTCAAACAAAAAGGGTGGGAACCAAATGTGTGCACGACAACTAGCCGGAGACTAGAATCTAAGAAATACAATTTCCACGATCCAAGTTGTGGTTCTGGATGCATAACCATAAAGGATATTCCACCTCTTACGTATCATGAATTAGTCTAATCTAGACCACAGCCATCTCATTATCAAAGCCATAGGACAAAGTTAACAACGACACCAAAAAAATTCATAGTTATCCATCCATTGTCTTGTGTTGTTTAAAAGTGAAGTTTTGTCCTATCCTTTTATGTATAAATAAAATATCCTTAAACAATATTATAAAAAGGTCTATAGTAAAAAATGGTCATTTTTTTTTTTTTTATAGCCCAAAAAAAAAAAAAAAAAAAGGCCCTAAGGTGTAGGGCCGGCCCTGCTAACAACTTCTTAATCTATACTATAATATAAAACCGAAACTTTTTGACTTTTGGTTGACCTCATCATGTTGCGCCACATAAGCTTTTGAAATCTCACAATTTTACATCTCATTATTTTAATATATATTTTCTAATTGAATTTCAATTTTATTCTATTATTAAACCTTCCATTAGAATTTTGACACATCATATTTTCTTTAATATAAGAATATATTATTCCATATATAAAACACAATCATAATTAATATCTAATACTAAAATATATTCCATATATAAACACAATATAAATATCTTTTAATAATAATCATAATTATCAATTTTCATCAAGATTTTTAGAGTTCCTTTTTTTTTTCTTATGTATTTCATTTAATTTTGTTGCTGGCAATGGAGAAAGATGGATGGATTTGTTATAATGAAACCATGTGAGCTTGAAATGAGTTATGAAAATTATTTAGGTTTGATCATATAATCATGTGTCCATGTATTTATTTGTCCTTCTTTTTATTTTAAGTATCATTTATTTTATTTTTGGATGGAAACATGATCCATATGGTAAATATAAACATGAATCATGTTTTATAAAAATTGGACTATATTCAACTTATGCCAAAAGAAAAATTACATTATATTAAATTTTAATTATCCTATAGTAAATACTTTCTTAGTTATTTTTTTAAACAAAAAAGTAGGATCTATTCTAAATCCGATTCGTAAAGTCTCTTTATCGATCTTGCCTACAACATTTTGAACTACAAAAAAAAAAAAAAAAATATTCAACGAAAAAGGTAAAAGGAATCAAAATTAATTTAGATTTTATTTTCAATAATTTTCCCGTACATCGCACAGGTTTGCGACTAGTTGTGGTTATTTTTTTATCTTATCCATTGTGATTACACCAAGTGAATGTCCTCTCTATTTTTCGCTCTATATTTTTTCTTCATTTTTCTCCTTGTAACACCAAGTATAAATAAGAACTATTTCTAGTTAATACTTAATAGACACTCACTAAGAATTTAGATTGCAAAATTTTAAATTAAATAGTTGACATTAATGCAATTAAAACTTCACACCTCTATTTGAAACGAATACTAAATTCTAGAGTTTATTATTATGTAATAACCTAAAACGTTTAACTTTTATTTTTATTTTTTTGCTCTGTACCTCAACTAAAAAAGTTTAACATGCTACTCCCACCACTCTAGACTAGTATAAAAAGAAAACATGAATTCTTCGAGTTTAAGTAGCTACTCCCACGGTCCCCCACCCTACTCCAGCACTCTAGATAAGGATGAAAAAAAAAGAAAAAGGAATAAACAATAAACAACATGAAATCTTTTTTTCGATTCCTTCTAAATATCTTCTTGTCTTTGCATTCCAGTGCACATGATTCCTAGTAGTTTAACACGACACGACTACACGAGTCCACACATATTGGTCCATAACATTACATATATTGAAAGTCTTGTTCGTAATTTTTGAAACGCGCATCGCTTCTTAACCTATTAAAATCCTACACTATTGATCTATATGGTAATTCTTAGTCCCTAATTGTTGAAAAATAAGTGTAATTAATCCTTAACATTTTAAAAAGTAAGCACTATTAGTTCCTAAATAGTGCAATTTATACACCAATAACGTTTATTTTTAGTTCCTTAAAATTTTGGAAATTAGCATTATTGGGGCCAACAATACACGTTTTTTAAAACGTTAAGAGACCAATTGTGTCTATTTCAAGTATTAGAGACCAAATGTGTAACATGTAACATTGAGAACCAGTACTATATTTAACTCCAAAATAAATAGTATAAAACTTAAGTACAGTTACTTAGGTCAAGTACATTAGGTTTCTAGTTGAATTCAAATACATTGAATTTAAATATTATTGGAAAAGATAACATTGTTTGTGTTTCATTAGTTAATACAACAATGTGTTTGAATTCAATTGAGAAACCTAATGTACCTAATCTAGGAAATTATACCTAAGTTTTACCGAATAAATAATAGTCAATTCACATTTGAGTTCCACCCACTCCAAGCCTCTTAATTAGAGGAAGGGAGCAACTTGGATCCAGTGCACAGGAGGATTAGACCCGTTGAGATTTTGACACGTGTATAAAAACTGGATAAAACAGGACACGTGGCAAGATCTCAACTGATCCAGTGCACCAATGCACAGGTGCACTGGATCCAAGCCTTTCCCTTGGCTGAATGGGTACCAAGTACCAATCCTTCCATTGGGAAATGGTCCTAATTCAAAGAATCCTTTCAAAGAGAGAGAGAGAAATAGAGAGAATTCTATTTTTGTAGAGTTGCCTAACCCAGCACGGCAAATTGCTTGATTGAATATAATGTATTGTGGACATGTTGCCGTGTTGTTCTATATATATATGGCTCCAATTGGACGACCATATTATTATTACATTCATATAGAAATGGGTAGCTCCTCTTCCTTGTTACAAACCAATTACATTTTCTTTGCTTTTCTTATACCCATTTTGTTTTTGTTAATGATCAAACAAAGGAAGAAGCTAGTTCAGGCAAAGAGGCTCCCTCCTGGTCCTAGCAAGCTGCCTCTAATTGGCAACCTCCACCAGCTTCGTGACTTTACACATCGATCCCTTCAACACCTTTCTGATAAACATGGACCACTCATGTTCTTGCAATTAGGCTCAATACCCACTTTAGTAATCTCCTCAGCTGATATGGCAAGAGAGATTTTCAAAGCCCATGATCTTGTTTTTTCAGGCAGACCAATACTATCTGCTGCAAAGAGGTTAACTTATAATCTCTCTAGTGTGTCATTTGCTCCCTATGGTGAGTACTGGCGGGAGGTCAGGAAAATTGTAATCTTGGAGCTACTTAGTGCAAAGAGGGTCCAAACATTCCAAGCTGTGAGGAATGAAGAGGTTGCAGTTATGCTTGATTCCATAGCTCTTTCATCGGGTCCGGTTAATCTAAGTGAATTGGCACTTTTGCTAGCAAATAACATCGTGTGTCGTGTGTCTTTTGGTAAAAAGTATGAAAGTGGAGAAGATAAAAGCAAGAGTAGATTTCATGAAATTCTTCGTGAAACACAAGACTTATTGGGAGGATTCTGCATAGAGGACTTCTTTCCATGGATGGGGTGGCTCAACAAGTTTAATGGTCTTGAAACTAGGCTGGAAAAGAATTTTAGAGAATTGGATGAGTTATATGACAAAGTGATTGAGGAGCACCTTGATCAAAGAAGGCCTGAACCTGAGCATGAAGATCTTGTTGATGTACTGCTTCGAGTTCAGAAGGATCCAAATCAGGCTACTGCTCTCAATAGTGACCAAATCAAGGGTGTTCTCACGGTATGCTTCCTTTTTCTTTGTTTATGCATTCTATTGTTTTCATTTAAACCTATTACTTTATATACTTTTACTAGCCTATAAAGCCATATAAAGTAGGAAAATTTGTTATTTTTGGGTAAACATGAATCGTTCTTTTAGGCTACTACGTCTCAAGATACATGCAACGATGTTATAGGGTAAATATTGTCTCATACTACATATCATTTACGATGTATTTGCTTGGGTGGAAAAGAAGGAAGAGAAGAGTAAGGAAAACTCCAATTTCCCACTGTTTGGTTGGGCCAAAAAGAGAAAAGAAATTGGAGGGGGGAAATTGGTGAGACCCAAGAGCTTTCTCTCCAGGCCCACAAAATTTATAAGCAGGAGAGTTGCACAGTCAGGATAAGCAAAAAGGGTGAGAGAGAATGGAAAAGGTGAGAGGAGTTTTTGGTCTTTTTAATAACACAAAATTTTAGATTAGTGTGGAAATATAAAAGGGAAGCGCGGAAATATCAGTGGCCTTTTTTTTTCTAGCTACTCGACTTTGCTGACTTTTGACTTCTATTTTTTTTTTTTTTTAAAGAATCCGACTTTGTTGAGTTCTTTTTTATTTTTTGTCGCAATTACTTAAAATAAAAAAAAATTAAAAAAATTAAAAAAAAGGTGAACGACTTTATTATTATACTATGTAATATGGGCATAATGAAATATTAATATAAAATTATAAACTACATTTTTCATCTTATTTCTTCACAACTAAATTAAGGAGACACAATTTTTTTCTATCTTTCCACTTTTCTATTCTCGCAACAAAACACACATAATGGAAAACACGAATCTTTTCTATGCTCTAACTTTTCTCTCCTCCCATCCAAACAAACCCTTAGGTGTGGATATATGTCCACAAATTTCCATAATTTATAAATATATATCACTTAAGTGGTGTAAGATAATCATTACCCTTTTTTATAAAATGTTACTTGTCAACTTTTGCTAGCCTTAGAAGCTATGAAGTAAGAAATTTTGTTATTCCTAAGCAATGTAGAGAGAAATGTATCTCATGGCTTCACAGTGTGTGGTCCTCAGGAAAGATACTTTTTAATACATGAGATAATTATTTATCTCATGGCTTCACACTGTGGGCCTCGGGAAAGATACTTTTGAGATAATTATTTTAATACAGGACATAAACTTTTGCTGGTGAAAGCCATAAAGTAAGACATTTTCTTATTCTTGGGCAAACAGGACATTTTCATTGCAGGCACTGACACATCCTCATCTACACTAGTATGGATAATGGCTGAGCTGATAAGAAATCCATCTGCAATGCAAAGAGCACAAGATGAGGTGAGAGAAGCTGTCAAGGGAAAAGCAAAGGTGGAAGAAAGCCACCTTCCTAAACTCATGTACCTAAAATCAGTTGTAAAGGAAGGATTAAGACTTCATCCACCAGTCCCATTACTAATTCCAAGGGAAACTACAGAGACTTGCACGATTGAAGGGTATGATATTCCTGCCAAAACAAGGGTATTTGTCAATGCAAAATCGATAGGCACAGACCCAAAGTATTGGAAGAATCAAAATGAGTTCCAACCTGAGAGATTCTTGGATAGCTCAATCGATTTTAGAGGACAACACTTTGAGTTGTTACCATTTGGGGCTGGCCGTAGAGGTTGTCCTGGAATAAACTTTGCAGTCCTGGTAATAGAGCTTGCACTAGCAAATCTCTTGCATCGTTTTGATTGGGAACTGCCTCATGGGATAAGAAGACAAGATTTGGATATGGAAGAAGCAATTGGCCTTACAATGCACAAGAAAGTTCCTCTTTGCCTATTAGCTAACCCTGTGGCCTTATTATATGGTACAAACAAAATATAATCTATATGTCACAAAATAAAAAGCCACCTGTTTTTACTATTTAAACCCGTCTATTAGTTGTTTATTATATGAGTAGAGTAATGCTAGGATACCATATTTTTCTAATATGTTTTTTACCACCATTGATATCGCATGTTGCATGTGATTGAAGCAATATCATTTCATCTGTCCAGACACTATTTTTATTATGTACTAAATACAATAAAACATTTTAGCCCTTATGAAACATATAGTGTCTTTAGAATTTTTGCTGTTTCTATTATAGTTTAAGAAGATTGATAGACATGTGAAAACACAAATTAAGGAGGGATTCCAATAACTTTATCTGGTTGCATTTTTGTCCCTAGCAAAATTCATCTCATGGATTATTAGACTAGTCACATTTTATACGTCCATTTAGGATTTCAACGTAAGAATTTAAGATACATATTGACTAGGAGGAATCATCGAACTTCCATATCAAGCAAAGTTTTCATGCATCAATAGTAATAGTTTACGTCTCCAACACGGTCACTCATGTTTCCTTATCAGTTCACTTCAATATTGCGTCCAATATACACTCACGTGCAATTTGCATGGTTAATTGAATTCATGGACGAAATTGAAGGACAGTCCATGATGAAAGCAGCGGCAGTGCATGGTACAAATTGAGATGGGTACAGTACAGTCGGTGGACCTAGTAAGAAATTTTGGCCCTCCAAAGTTCGAGAAATTGTTATATACACAAGAATAACTTTGTGAGTAGGGAGTACCACACTCTCTATGGATATAATAAATTAATAATTCCTCCCATTCTTGCTTGTCGGCGCCACTTATGAAATTTTAATATTTTGTCCTTTTTCATTTTTTGTTTTTCTCCAAGTGGGAAAATGACCTTAATATTAAAAGGAAAAAAAAGAAAAGAAAAAGTTGGGCCAGATAGAAAACTCTTGTGAAAATGACCTTAATATTAGATAAAATTATTAAATCTCTTGTGAACCATATTTTCCAATGTAGTATAATTTGTCCTTGATTATCTAATTCATGAGGAAAATTTAAATTTCATGTAATTTTTTATATTTATGTGATGAAATAGTGTTAAACGCAGTTTACTTATTTTATTAATATCATTTTGTTTTCTTTATAATTCAAAATTCTTAACTTTTATAATTACTGTTGGTTTTTAAAGCTTGTTTCATTTTTCAATTTGGTCCGGTCCTTGGAATTTCATAACCTCAATTTAGTGAATAATTACGTACACCATGTTTAGCCTATAAGAAAATGTTAAGAAAATAGAATGATATGAAAAAGAAAAAAGAAAAAAAAAATGGGCAATCAGTTTACTATCTTTTGAAACTCAAGGGACCAAGTTGAATCATTATATAAACTTTAAAGGATTTGATTGCTACCTCTGAAATTTTGAAACTCAAATTGAAAATGCGATCAAATTTAAGAACCAAAAGTGGTGTTTGCGACAGTGTGTTGAGGGGACACTAGTTATTTTTTTGTTTATCGGTGAATATCAATTATGTGTTATTACATGCATATATGATATTGATATCATCTATCAATATCAGAAAATATTAATATTAGTCACAGTATCATTAAGTATTGGATTGGATGCTCCATCTTTTGCTAAGAAGCTCTTGACAACACTAGTTTTTTTTTGTTAGTCGGTGAATTTCAATCATTATGTGTTATTACATGCATATATGATATTGATATCATCTATCAATATCGGATAATATTAGTATTACTCACCGTTACATTAGGTGTTAGTGTTAAGTTGGACGCTTCATCTTTTCTAAGAAGCTCTTGACGAAACTAGTTATATTTTGGTAGCTGGTGAATATATATATATATATTTTTTTTGATGGAGTTAGTTGGTGAATATTAATCATTATGTGTTGCTACATGCATATATGATATCGATGTCATTTATCAGTATTGGACAATATAAATATTAGTCACTGTTACATTAAGTATAACTTTTTTCTTTTCTTTTTTATAGAGTTGGTATATATATGACCTATATCTAATGCTACTATCTAATTCAATCGTCAATTAATTTGAACTTATGGCCTCTATCATAAATCATACAATCATTTTTTTTTTTTTTTGTAAGATGGATGATTTGTTTGATGATATATGAGTTGAGGAGTATTAAAGATGGAGCACAAAACCCAAAACCAATTAGAAATGGGTGGAAATGCTCAGGATCTTATATGTAGAGATGCAAGGTTTTAAATACTCAATATGAGACTTTTTTATTCTCAACATGCCCCATCATGTGTGGCAGGACCAGACAAACACGTGGACTGGTTATATTGGGCAACATAGAAGAAATAACATGTTTTAATACCATATTAAAAATGGAGTATTCAAGCCAAAACCTTTGGAGGTGGAGTTTAGGAGCCAGCCATGAACTGATGAAAGCAACATTTGTATCGCATCTCTTCCACATAGGGAAAAGTGCTCTAGAGATATGTGTGGGTTGGGCTATAGTGCCATGAGCATAGATCTACTCTAATTATAGTTAGTTACCGCATGAGAGGAGTTGTGTAACCAAAATTTCACCTAGAGTGTTGCCATTATGAAGATAGAAAGGGCTGGATGAATTGTGTGGAGGAACAGTAGGAGCGGAACTTGAAATAGTGGAGGAACTCATACCAATAGTAGCAGAGGAATTGGACATCATAGATCTACTCCAAATCAATTGGTTTTGGGTTGGATGTTCGATCTTTAATAAGGAGGCTCTTCAATTGTTACAAAAATTACAATCTTGGGATGTAAGCTTAGTATCTAAATCTTGTTACTTGGTTGCTAAAAGTCAGTTGTTAACTTAATATTGCTATCCAATTTCCTTCATGTTAAGATTACACTTCAAGTCAACTCTGGCTTGAAGAAATTACTGATGATTTTGCTAGGTCTTATGTAAACTTGATATTACACCTATTCTATGAATAAAGTCTGATAGGTCTACAACCCAACCATCTCCTTGAGGGACAACGCTACTATACTCGTCCATACTTGACGACCAAAGGCAAGGACGAGATAAAAGGTCGTCCTTACTACAAACGCATAAATTCCACATGGCCCATTAATCAATGCCGTCATAACAAAATTAAATAACAGAAAGCGTTACCATCACACGGTTTAATGACAATATCTTGAGGATATTATAACCGCCACCATTAAAGTCCCTCATTTAAGTCAAATAAAAACTGAAATAAAGGAGAGCACAACGGCTACTTACTGGGGACATCTATATAAACCTGAGAACATAAAGACAGAAGGTACGAAAAATACTAGCCTAAACACTATTACTTACCTGTCTTTGGCCAGCACCCCACCAGTGCTCCCCTATTGTTTTATCATTCTTGTTCTTTCAGGTCTTCCATCCAAGAGGTTAGACGACGGACGACCGTGTTGATTTTGAACATCATCAAAGTCTATTATTTATTAAAATAAACAAACGAAAAAAGGTTTCATCTTCCTTTCAAGTTGCAATAAGGTCCTTTAAAAAAAAATAATTAATTAATTAGGCTTAAATATAGATATTTCATTATGTCACTACATTATATACATATTTGAAGCCATGAAACATTTTCGCGATTAGCATGTACCATGTGGTCATAGCCAGCCATATCCTTCTCTATATAGCACGGTTCTTTAATGTGTTATCTTCAATTGGCAGTCCATTTATGTTGAAGATGTTGCGGTTTGGTGTTTCGTTGGGTACCTCAAAACCCCACTAAAAATATTCCCCAAAAAAAAAAAAGAAAATTTCAAGGAAGACAAAAAAGTGCAGTATACCGTCCAAAAGAGAGATGATGATTATTGCTTTAATCCTAAGCAAATATACGTTTTTCCTCAAGAATCTCCAAAAGGTCAAACACAACTTATAATGATATACATATTTAATCACCACGGTACCAAATCATTGATGTTTAAAATTGAGTACTCATTGTGGGTACCGAATTAAAGGTGCCTATACAAAAAAGAAATTCCTTCATAGCTGATACGACTTTGATCCCAGTGTTTTTGTAAGTTGTTTTTGTGTATAAATAAAAATTGATCTGATATATATATAATAAAAAAATGTCTTATCTTTCTTTTCTTTTTTTCTTTTTTGAGATATATATTAAAAAAAAAAAGTCTTATCTAATATTAAAGAACAAACTTATTGAACGATATCATAGATTCTAATCTTTATAGTATAAAAATGAATATCCATTAATCAAGATTCAAGGGCAATGAATCTCTAAATATATATCTATATATATATATATATATATATATATATATATAAAATACGTTGTTAATTATATCTCTATCTACTCTTCATTCTTCAATCGTCATGCTAGATCTCTCTCTTTTTCTTCTTCTTTTTCATTCAATTATATTAAATAATATGCCAAATTCTGTGTAGTGCAAAAGGACAAGGACATCTGGAAGGATAAGAATGCGTGAAAAGCAAATAATTGGACATGTGCATCTTTCAATTTAGTCCATAATAAATAGGAGCTACCCAATTCCTTTCTATCATTTCTTTGAAGATTACCAAAAGGTGCGTTTGGCAAGCTCAAGAATTTTGGAAAAATTAATTAATGATGAGTGATGACAAATTGATAAAGTAACTCTATTTTAATAAACATGAAAGTTGAAACACGGCTACCATAAATATGATTTTACTCTAGAGTACTCGCAATAGGTTTTTTTCTTTCTTTTTTTTTTTTTTAGTAATACTGCTTTACAAAATTCCGCTATTACTAAAAATCAATTGATATCTTAACCGGATGATAAAAAATAATTATCATAGAGCGGGTTCTTTAGATTCAAATCCTATTATATCTATCCAAAAAGTGATGATCCTTAACAAAATTCTATTACTTGGATTGTCTGCTCTAGATGATTAGTATTTATCAATCGGATAAAACTTAAATATAGTTCCTTAAATTAAGTATATTAGGTTTTCCAATTGAATTCAAATACATGATTGTATTCTCCAATAAAACCCTAACAATATTATCTTTTCTAAGAATAATTAAATTCAATACAGTTGTCACTTAGGTATTTGGTCTAGTGGTAATCTCCTTCCCCAAAAAATCCTACCCCTCAATAAGGGTGTGAGTTCAATCCTTGGGATCTTCAAAATATACGTGTGTATGAGTGTATGAGTTTAGATTAGAATTTCTATTCATATATATATTAAAAAAAAAAAAAAATTAAATACAGTTTATGTGTCTGAATTCAATTGATAAATATAATATGCTTAACATAAGGAATTGTATTTAAACTTTATCCTTTTTAATAAATCAAGATAAAAGACTTTACGTATATTCTAACTCAAGTTATTTCAAGGCCAAAGATTTTATCTCAATAGATAATTACTCTTTATAATTAAATCAAAATAAGAGATTTTATGTAGATTTATTCTAACTCAAAAGATAAAAGACTTTACGTAGAGAATCTAATGTATTTAACATAAGAAATTGTATTTAAGTTTTATCTTTTTTAATAAATCAAGATAAAAGACTTTACCTATATTTATTCTAACTCAAGTTATTTCAAGACTAGAGATTTTATCTCAATAGATAATTACTCTTTATAATTAAATCAAAATAAAAGATTTTATGTAGATTTATTCTAACTCAAGTTATTGGGAAACTATAGATTTTTATCGATTGAGTTAATTGAATTTATAATTATCTAGAAACTAAAAAGTTTTCTTTAAAAAACAAAAACCACCAAGGTAAGTGAAGCCAAAGTCACCGAGTTAAACGAGCGGCTGTCACTATCGGCACAAACAAAACAAGTTTTGCAAAAAAAGGCTTTCCTGCAAAGGAAACTTCCGGGAACCACATTTCCCACTATACATTCTTAATAATTATTAATTACCATTAAAGCTTTAACTTTTAAGCCCATGGATTTCTCCGCTCACTGAGATACCACCTTTGCCACATCCTACGATTCCTCCTGGTACCCAGAAAAAGGAATGTGACTGAAGTTGACTTGCTCTCTCAGTTAAGGTAAAAAAATGTCTGTGATGTTTACATTAAATATTTTTTTTAAGATTTTGATGTACTTGTGCTTGTTTTTGTTTTGGTTTTGTGAATTTGTGTAAGTTGTTAGTTTTGATGGGAAAGTGTTGGATTTTGGATATGGGGTTTTGTTGTTATGTCTTTAGCTACAAAGGGTTGTGAAGCTTTGTATTGTGTTTGAAAACAATGTGTGTGAATTTGAGATTCAGCTAGGTTTGTGTATTTTTGGATTGTAAATTATGGGTTGGGACTAAGGAACTGAGAATTAAAGAAGATATATAGGAAGTTTGCTTGTTAAGTTAGTATTTTGGAGTACATTTCTTGCTTTAGAGAGTAAAAAGTGACTTAATTTTCAGTTATCAGAGTAAGAAAAGACTTTATGAGATAATTCCTTTCTGGGGTCACATATAATGCTAATTGGGGTGTTCAAATTGTGAATTAATTGATGCTTCATTTTTTTGTCAATTAGGCTTTCCGGGTATTGAGTTTGCATAAATTGCTCTTATTTTGGGCAGTCGTGTTCTTCTAATTTGGATTTTGCAGAATTCTGTAGGATATTGAATTGATGGGTGGGATTTCTTCGAAGCGGGCAAGTCCTAGACAGGCTTCGTCTATAGGATCTCCTAGACAGGCTTCGTCTATAGGATCTAATTCATATTCATGGGGTCATCAGAATCATCCACAGGCCCCATACGCGCCACCAAGCCAAGAATATTGGTCACCGCCGCAGCATTTTGCACCTCCACCTCAACCTCAGACCTATGTTGGTGGTCAGGCCCCCGATTCAAGGAGGAGGTTAGAGAGGAAGTATTCAAAGATAGATGATAATTATATTACCCTGGAGCAGGTATATTGTATAGTGTATACATTATTTCTGCTGTTAAGTAAATGATTTGGTGTAATTTTAGAATGTCAAGATATGGCTTGTCTCTGTGTAAGATTTAGTTTGCTTTCACTAGGAATGTGTTCAAGGGTTTGCCTCATAGTGAAAAAAGCTGGTTCTCACATCTTGAATTTTTTGTGACTTTAAAACATATTCTCAATTTTCATTTTGACTAAAGAGAAGATGTTAAATATTATCATTGTTGTAATAATATTTGAGATGCCTAATGTTATTATAGTGGGAGATTCACTTTGATGGCATATACTAATGAATTGGAAGTGCACCAAGTGTGAAATGCTTAATCTTACCTAAGTGATGTTATTTTCAAACACTTCATGATATGATCACAATTTACTCTAAAATGCACCTGGTGTTTCTTATAAGACTTGTATGCTCTTGTGCTCAGTGGCTAGTCGTTGTCTATGTGTAGATGAAAAAACATGAGATGCTGCCTTGGTGATTCATTGAACACTGCATGCTGTAATAAGTAAAAATTTGCTTTGTACTATGAATGACTCTCTCAAGGAGTTATGGTGGTGTTGGGCATGTCCTGTACGTGGTCAACCTCGTGGCAGGAACATGGGATAATGCATTGCTGCTTCATATGTTATCACTCACATACATAGACATGTATCCATATGTATTAGTACCTTGTTTGACACTTCAGCTCAATGAAAGGAAAAAGAAGAAGGAGAATAAATTTGCTTTGTTCCTCATGCATCTCAACTTCTTTTCACCTATGGGTGTTTGCTCTAGGTGAAAATCAACTGGTCGTTGCATTTGTCTATGGTATATCTTGATATTTTCTATGTCTATGTGTTATCTTGATGTCGTTGAAGTAAATATAATTAATATTTTGTAGAAAATATGAACTTTAAATAGTTGTTCTTATGATGGGCATATACATAATGGTGATTTCAACAGTTCAGTGGCATTATGACGTTGTGAATATTTTACTCACCTCAGGTTACTGAAGCATTGAAACGTGCTGGTCTAGAGTCTTCCAATCTTATTGTTGGTATTGACTTCACAAAGAGCAATGAGTGGACAGGTTTGGCCTCGTATTGGTGCATATAAGCCCATCTTTCAAGCTTTAGTTTTAGTATGCTTAACTCGCTTTTGTATTAGGCACAAAGTCATTCAACCGGAGAAGCTTGCATCACATTGGAGATGGACAAAATCCTTATGAGCAGGCAATATCTATTATTGGAAAAACATTGTCTTCCTTTGATGAGGATAACATGATTCCCTGTTTTGGATTTGGAGATGGTATCTATTCCATAGAGGTGTTACATTGGTATTTTTTATTTCTTTTTGAAATTGGTCCTCTAGATAATTAAGATTATATGTAATTCTACACATTTGCAGCATCAACGCATGATCAAGAAGTTTTCAGTTTCTATCCAGATGATGGATTTTGTAATGGATTTGAAGAAGTATTGGGACGATATAGAGAATTGGTCCCTCATCTACGACTTGCAGGTTTGAATCTGACTGATTCTTTTCAACTCTTTTTTTTATATTATAATTGGTCTTTACTTATGGTATTTTTGTCTCCCTTTCCTGTGACAGGGCCAACTTCATTTGCCCCTGTCGTTGAGATGGCCATCACTATTGTTGAGCAAAGTGGTGGCCAGTATCATGTGTTACTAATAATAGCTGATGGACAGGTACTTTGTCTCTGGTCTTTACTTCTTAGCAATTTACAGGACACTCCTGATCTTGCTGCACATGCTTTACTGACTGATATTATTCTGTAATTTCTAGTACCGAAAATCATAGGCAAAAGAAATTTTTTAGTGTTGACTGATGAAAGTGCTAGATTTCAAGAAATTATGAATTTTTCTTTAGAAACCCAAAAGTTGTCATGAGTTTACTCATTAATGAAACTTGTCTAACTCTGTATATTTAGTGACTGCTATCCAAGAAAACATGGAATATAAAAATCATATTTAAAGAGATTGTTATAATTGTGTTGTTTTTTTAATAACAAGAGCAAGTGAAAATAATTACTATAATTATCTAAAATTGAGAGAAAGCACAGTACTAAAGAGTATAAATGGCAGAGTTCCTAGGGCACCAAGAATTTGGACTTATTTGTGTGAAGGGCTAATCAAATAGATTTTCCAACCATCCGTATGTGCTACAATTATCCAATAATTTAAGTTGCTTGTTTCCTCATTAATGAAAGGATTAGCAATTGAAGCAGAATCTTAGAACGAAGTAACATCTCATTGGTTGATATTGTCTTAGATGGAGCTGGAGCTAACAAGTATTAAGATTATATCCTAGTTCCTGTTCAACACTAAACATCTATATTAGTATAGTATTACATACAACTGTGAAAGCTTATGTTTTTGATTGGAAAGTTTATATCATATTCCTTGAAACCGTGGGTTCCCACAGGTGACAAGAAGTGTTGATACTGAGCGTGGTACCCTAAGCCCACAAGAAAAGAGAACTGTTGATGCAATTGTGAAAGCAAGGTATTGTTTAGATTTCTTGTCTGTAGTTATATACTCTCTTTTTTATAAGTATTTGTAGTTATATGCTCATGCTCAGAACATTTTTTTATATGCTTGCAATTTGCAGTGAGTACCCTTTGTCAATTGTTTTAGTTGGTGTTGGAGATGGGCCATGGGACATGATGAGAGAATTTGATGATAACATCCCTGCGCGTGCCTTTGATAACTTCCAGGCAAGTTTCCCAAAGTACTTGGATATCGTTTTGCTCTATTTTGGAGCTTGTATCTTTGACTTATTCTTGGTCAACGTTTGATTGAGAACTAGTGTGTTCTTTTGGCTTTTGCAGTTTGTGAATTTTACAGAGATAATGTCAAAGAATATGGACAGATCAAGAAAAGAAACAGAATTTGCTCTTGCAGCACTGATGGAAATACCCTCCCAGTATAAAGCAACACTAGAGCTTGATATATTGGGGTAACAATATATGAATTTTCTATTGTTAGGGTCTTGATTGTTCTGCTATTCCAACCTATAACAAAATTCATTTGCCATTTATTCTTTCTTCTTTTTTTCATTGTTCGTTCAGTGCTAGTCGGGGGAAGGCTATAGACAGGGTTTCTCTTCCCCCACCTATGTATGGTTCGGCTTCTTTCAGCACCAGAAAACCTTCACATTCAAGCAGTTATAATCCAAGTCCACGTTCTTCCGTTGGATATGATACTGTTGGTGTCTCAGCTCCTCCAAGTTATGCTTCTGATAATCATGTAATGCACTCTTCCTACTTATGGAATTTGATTATGTGCCTCTGATAATCATGTCATGATGCTGAGCCTCATGATGGCAGTCTTAAAATAGTGATGGCAATGTCACTAAAAGTAGACTAGTATCCATGTGGTCTCAAGACAATTTGAAGAATTTTGAACTCTAATTTTTTATGTGATCTTGACAGCTTTGTCCCATTTGCCTTACCAATCCAAAGGACATGGCCTTTGGTTGTGGACATCAGGTAATGCAGTTGGGTATTTTTTTCAAATCTGTTCTTGGAGCTTAGATGAAAGAATGCACATGTGACTTTGATTTTACTAATTTGCAGACATGTTGTGAATGCGGAGAAAACCTTCAGTCATGCCCCATTTGCCGGATTGCCATCCAGACCAGAATAAAGCTCTATTAACTGGTGGCTGTTCTAGTGGAAAATTTTATGGTTGCCCTCAACTTCCGCTCCCAGACTTTGCCAGTCTCTTTACTCGGTGAGAATTGGTGCTGGATTTAACTGTAAAATTAAGAGGCAAGGGAACACTCATCATATCTTGTGCCTTGTACATATTTCATGTTTTTATTTATTCATAAGAATGTTTCCAAAGCATCAATTTAGCAAAAAAAAAAAAATGTTTCCAAAGCATCTTCTGTCCATTTCAAACCTTTCTTATAGGACCTGGTTAATGGTTATAGCTAATCAAAGTTTCCATTCTTAAGGTGTTCTACCATGGTTTGTATTTAATCTTGTTGTCATTGTAGTCAATATTTTCCTCACTTTGTTCCAAATTTTGTTAACTGTACAATTGGTGGTTGCATTAGCCATATATATACCAGCAAGTATTTTTCATTCTCGCTCAGTAAGAATTCATCTTCTGGCGTGCACGCCCAATTATATCTTGTTAATCACTTAACAGCATGCATTGTGTTTAAATTTTTCCAATTTCATCTTATAAACATGATTTTGCAGCCGAGCAAAACAAAGCGATAGATGTATAGATAGTTGTATCGGTCTTATTTATAAGAGACCATTTATTGTGGTTTGCTTGACTAGAGATTAACTAAGTTGATGTGCCACAGGCACATGCATTATAATATCTTTGGAATTTTACATCAGGGCCGGCTGGACTATATAGGCAATTAGGGGGTTGTCTAACGCCCCCAAACCAAAAAAAGCCCCCAACTAACTATGTATATATATATACATAGGTAGTCTAGTAGTCCATCACGGCTAAACTTGCTAAAAATATATATATATATAAGTTTTTAGACCTAACATGACTCTTGTGATGTTTTTTTAAAATATGGACTCATGTCTATGTGAAAGATACTTTTAAATGTGAAAATCGTCTTTCTGAAAGACACTTTCTGATATTTTTTTAACGTAAAAATCATCTTTTTGAAAGATATTTTCGATCAAATTTTGGTTAGAAATTATCTTTATAAAAGACGATTTTGAGAAATATAAAAATTTTGGTCAGAAAGTGACTTTCAAAAAAACAATTTTTGTTTAAAAATGTCTTTTATAAAGACGATTTTAACGAGTCCATATTTCAAATAAACATCACAATTAAACTTGCTAAAAAATATATTTTTTAAAATTTTTGGACCAAACATGACTTAAAAAAAATTAATTTAGTTTTGGATCCATCACCCACGGCAAAAAAAAAAAAAAATTTTAAGGCCCCCACTCTATTGGTCAATTAAATGCACTTTTTATTAAAAAGGCCCAAAAAGATAAGATCTTTCAACCCGTATCCCAAAACACCCAAAATACAGCTCTTAAACAAAGAAGATAAGAATGTGCAAAGACACAAATAAAATCAGACAAACTCTTAAATAAAATTAAAATGTAAATTAATAACAGACAAATCAATTAATAAAATTACCGTTAATCTCTTCAAATTTGCCAAAATGAGACTATTTTTTTTTTTTTTTTTTTTTTTATGATTTTAATCTAAACTTACACACATGAATATTTGAAAATCCCGGGGATTGAACCCACACCCTCATAGAGGAGTGGGACATTTTGGGAAGGGGATTACTACTTGGCCGAATACCCAAGTGGCTGCCGACTTGCTATTTCGGTGTACCTTATATGATCTTCATTCTTCAAATTTCCGACTTCACACTTTCAGTTACTGCCTAAACTTTATCTCCGTGAGTCCGTGACTCTATCTCTTCCTTTCTTTCTTTTTTTCATTGTGTAGTGATCTGATATATCTTCTCATGTTCGTATTTCAGATACAGAAGACTCTCAACTCAGCCAAACACTCAGACAGCCACACCCCACACGTATCTTGGACCATGGTTTAATGGTATGTAACTTTGTACAGAGTTACAGACTACATTTGTACTTAGGAACTCTTCTTTGCAAAATATCAGCAATGTGTGGCCCATATTTTTTTTTAGTGATTTTTTCATTTTTTGCTAAATAACATTTTAATAGATTTCATCCTTATCTTCAATAGTTGAGTTCTGTCAAGTCAAGTTTACTTTTTAATTTTTAGCCTTATCTCTTCTACTAAACTACTACATACATAGGTTACTGTCTTACTGAAAAAAAAAAAAAGAAGACTACTGCTTTTTGGAATTGGATTCTCTTCGTTTGCAAATTTATCTATTTGTCAAGTGTAGATTTTATTTCATAAATCTAACGATATACAGAGTATTTTGTCATTTAAAATTTTAAATAATGTGTCAATTTATATATTGATAGATCTGAGATATTTAATCTAGATTATGAAATAGAGACTCTCCATTTTATTTCAAATAAAAACCTAATCTACTACCTATGTTACTAACTTACTGATTAAAAAAAAAAAAAAAAGACTATCACCTAGTACCTAACTTAGTGACTTACTATCTTACAAATAATTATATCATATTTCAAGAGTATATTAAATGCATATTCCCTCCTCTCACAGAAGTGGTGGATCCCGCTAATTAAATTTATGATGAGACCCACCACTTCTGTGAGAGAAGAGAGTATGCATTTAATGTATTCTCGGAATATGATATAATTTTCCTATCTAGTGAAAAGAAGACTATTATTTTTTTTTTTTTTTTTTTTTTTTTTATAAGTACTACTAGTAGTCTACTACGTACGTTTAAGTTCAACTCTAATCTTTATTTTTCTTTTTCTTTTTTTCTCTTGATAAATCATTTCCTTCTTATTTTAATTAGGTTATTTAACTTATTTCATTTGTATTTATTATTTGGGTGGATCATTCTTATTTAATTTACTGAATTATGTTATAAATAATTTTTTATTTGTGCAGGTTTGAGATATGAAGTGATCAAATTATTTAGTAAAATTGCAATCTTGCTTTTGATAAACCAGGTTCTATTGTTCTATATTTGAAATTTTATTTTAGTTAAATTATAATTTTATCATAGATTGTGTTTCATTTATTCTTAAATATTTTTTAATTATAAATGTCTACTAGAAAATATCTATCGGGATATGAAAAACTTCAAAAAAGAAAAAAAAAATTGAAAAACAAATTGAATCTCAAAAAGGATCTATGGATAAATTTGTTACTAGTATTAAACAAAACCCAACAAAAAATTTGGGTGAAAATCTCACAAATGCAAGAAAAATAGATTTTAAATAAATAAATATAAAAAATTAAATATTATTTAATTAATATTTAAATATAAGAAAAGGCTCTAGTTAAAGCTTTCGTCTTAGGCTCCGAAATTCCTTGAGCCGGCACTGTTTTACATAGAGTGTATATCACTGTTAATGTGGTAGCATGCACAATATGCTAGATCACTTTTGCAAGAATCGCCAAATTTCTGAAGCATCCTTATTCTGCATACACAATTATAGTTTTTCTTTTCTTTTTTGAAATTATGTTCTGTAGCCCATTACATTACGTGCTACCTGTTCCAACTTGACACGGTTATCAATTCTCAATTTCTTCAATGTGCAGAAAATTATTATTTATGAGATGGTTCACGGACCACAGTGAACTTTTTCTTCCAGCAGTCTAGAAATTATTCAAACTTGTCGCAAGGGACAGCATTTGCTGTTGTACGTCTGGCCCATTTGAAGAGGACCACATTTGCTCAAACTCTAGGTGTTCTGCTTTTAAGCCAATGTATTCCCATTTCCTAGTTGACTTCATCTCTCATTTTAGTCACAAGTAATGTTCTAGACACAACAAATGATCATAATATTTTCACAAAAATAATTTTATTTAGTTCTTATCTGAACTCACTACTAACATTATTTTGTTAACTATCTATAACAACTTATAAGCTCGACAGTTGTGAAAATGTCATGATTATTTGTTGTGTCTGTGGTTTTACTGGGTTGGATAGTCTATCTTTGTCTAACCCATAGGTTGGTTTCACATGGACACCCACCAAGCGCAGACCCTATGTTAGGGTTTAGGCTAACTTCCTTGGTTTATAGCCTAAGCTTTGATTTTGCCTTCCCTGGATTAATAACCTAAGCTTTGATGTCACTGGGTTGCTTTATCTGCCAACCCTCTTAAGAGCTGAAGGCGATTGGTATTTGAGAATGGAACTTAACAAGTTTGTTGAGGTTTGATGAAGTTGTTCCCATAAGCCAAAGACTAACTTGGCAATAATTAATTAGCACAAACAACAGGGTTATGCAATGTTACATATCAAAACATGCTTGATCTATTACAGCTTATCAAGTTCATATCAATTTAATTATACGGATGCAAGAAACTTAAAATTAAATAGTATTCTGAAGTTGGAATGTCCTTGTCGAACAAATTAAATTCTATTAGTTGAAGCAAATTAATGCATCAAATTTTTCTTGCTGTATTGAATAGAATTCCCGACATGCAACTTAGAATTGTCCTGTGTAGACAACGATACTTCCACTGCCAATGCCATAAAATCCATCAATTAGTGAAATTGTTCACCACCTGCTATTCAGATTTCAGACTTTTAAATTTAAGTAGTTATAGTTTACATAAGAATTAAGGCGACACTAATGTCGACTTTACAACTTTCGCATTGCCACAATAAAGGATTACGGTAGCGCTCTCCTCTGCTACCGTATTAAAAAAAAAAAATTGTAAATTCTAAATTATGTACCAAAAATTCGCCGCAACAAATTACTTTCATAAGTTTTACACTCTCTTATCTCTCTATCATAAGCAGAAGTATACCCTTCCGTTTATCAAAATCATAGCAAACGTTCTTAGAATTCAATTTTCTCTTGAAATTTTTGTTGTCAATTTTAATTGATTCAAAGTAATTAAACGAAGGTAAATTTCTAACACTACTATACTAGTCTATAAAGACTATAACCAATTCCAACCATCCTAGTCTATATGAGTTGTTTGAAGTGACTTTGAACACAACCTTTTACTAGAAAGTTATGCAATATCTTCAGTACTAAATAAAGTTTCTATAAAACAAAGTTAATTTATATGACGGAAATCTTAGCCACGTACGTATCCTCAACAAAATTATTTTTCTTTGTAGAGTTCTTTGCTGAAAGGTGACGGTGAATGAATACCATATCACAAAAGGGTTACCATCATTAAGTCATTAACCAGCATGACCAACAAATTACGGCTATGCTATGGTTACATTAATTGCTCTCAACTAGCTTCTCCATTTGATTTTTGACACTCCTTAGGACCCAGTGAATTAATTAAAGCAAACCCACCACACTTTCCTTCATAAACTCGTGTCTAGCCTCTTTTTAATTAATATATATAGTTCATAAATCATAAGTCAGAACCCCATTTGTGCTTTGAGATGGCTTCAAAACAGTTTTCCTATTATAGACTAAATCATGAAATTGGGTTGTTTGATGAAGAATCAAAAGAAGATAGAGCATTCAGGAACATAAGGAGATGGTCCAAGATTGGAAGGTTACTAGGCAGGAGGCGACCAAAGGTTCAAATTCCGGGTTTGAGGAGGTTCACGAGAAAGAGGAAGAGGTTTTTCACTAGACTTAAAGTTTCATGGGGAAAGACTTTGAAGAGGTTAAAGAATGGTCAGGCTCACATGAGTGATCTATTTGGTGGAAATTGTCTGTTCATGCAGCTTAATTATACTACTCCTTTCAGGTGTGGTGACAGACCTTATATGGGTCATGGCCTTCATGGCATGCCATCTAGGCATGGAAGAATTGCTTGAAGAGGCCCCCTCTATCCATTAAATTTGGTCAAGTATATAGTAATTACTACTTGTGTAATTTTCTAATGTTGTATCATGTTTGCTTTTGTAATAAATACCCTCTTGTCTTTAATGTGATTATCTTTTCTTTTTTGATAATTCAATTATTACGATAAATGGGGTGAGAATTTATATATATATATATATATATATTCTAAACTACAATATTCTCAACTTGATTATTTTTTTGGTTTTGTTTGTCCACTCCCTCCCTCTCCCCCCCCCCCCCCCCCCCCCCAAAAAAAAAAAAATTGGTAGTAATGGTCGGGCTAGCTAGAAACTGGACAGTAAAGAAGAATAAATTTAATAAAATATTTTATGCAAAAAAAAAAAAAAAAAAAAATCTACGTGACATAGTACTTGTTTAGCAATCAACATATAAGTTATAACCCAATACTGTACAAAAATGAATTATTTTTGACAAACTTCTTATACTCGATGGAATTGTATGCTATAAAGTATAGATTAGTACACTAAGGCTGTAGGAAGATGGAATGACATTTAAGGGAAATAAAAGAAAGAAAGAATTTGCCGCACTAATTGGAAGAAACAGAAGTGGTACTTTGTTTTTGTTTATGCAAGAAATAATGACTTACATAATTTACATTGCTACTTATGGCAACTTTTATTAAATATTATACTTTTGTATCTATCTATCTATTTCAATTAATTGCTTCGAGCTAGTCCAGCATATAGGTTTTAAATATAGATTTTCAAATCCATTCTAACTAGATCCAGTTCAAACAGTCTTTAATTTTGAAGACCTTTAATAACATACGAAAATTATATTAGTGCCTGCCTATGCTATGAAATGAAAATTGAAGTAGATCATTGTGAATATTTTTATTTGGGAGACGGGAATTAAGTTTTATGGAACCTATAAATTAGTGCCTATGCTATGAAATGAAAATTGAAGTATATGATGAGTATAACCATTCCATTTTCTTTCATCTGGCAGTCTTTTTATAGATTTCAGGGTTAGAGTGTGATTGGAACAAGATTTTGCACTATTTTAATTCAAAAGAAAATGAAAGAAAATAGATTTAAAAAAATAATCTAGTGTCAAACACATGTTACAAAATTGACTTCTTAAATCTTTGGGGTATTTAAAGTAACGTAATTGACCATTCTGTTAGACTTCCATCAATTTTATTCGACGTAATAAATAATTTTCGCTTAACACATATGTCCACATGATCATTTTTCATTCAATAAAAGTGACAAAGGTCTAAAAAAAAATGTCACTTGTGTTATTTTTAAATACTACAAGAGTCTAAAAGGTCAAGTTTATATAACACATAAATTTGTTTGAGATAATGAGTCAATGACCCATATACAACAGAGGTCTCTTTATATTTAACCCTATAAATGACACTTCAGTGTTTCTAAAATGTTTTTTGAAAAAAGAAAACTTGCTTCTTCTTTTTTGTGTTTGAGTGTAACCTTAAAAATTAACTAGATTTTTTTCGGACAAATACGAATAGCATTAATATTTCTTAGTATATGAATATTAAAGAAAAACCGGGAAAGAACCGTAAAAAACGGTTAAACCAACGAACTTTCAAATACAAACGATAGCTTTCAAAAACTATGCAAATAACAAAGCAGAAATTGCTGCTTCTCTGCTAAAAACTTGCTCATCCCTCTCTTTGCTCAACCAAATCCACGTTCACATCGTCTGCTTTAATCTACACAGAAATGCTTCCTTAGCTTCCACTCTCATATCTCTCTTTCTCAAGTAATTCACTTTGTGCTGAATCAATAAAGCTGTATGTTCGAATCGATTGTGTCGGGATTAGAACCGATAATTTTTCCTTGAGGTCCACGTTTGGACTCGTTGTGAAAACGGGTTTTGGAGTGTGTTTTCAGGTTTCAAATGCATTGATTGAATGTATGGTAAATGCGGTGCATTAGAAAGGGCACATCGAGTGTTTGATGAAATGGGTGTAAGAGATGTTGTGTCTTATAATGCTCTTTTGGGGACTCACGCAAGAGGTGGGGAGGATATGGTAAATGCTCGCGATTTGTTTAATGGGATGCCGGAAAGGAATTTGACATCTTGGAATGCGATGATTGTGGGTTATGTAAGCATACATCGTGTGCTATTTTTGATAGGATATGCCAGAGAGAAGATGCTGCTTTTTTGGACTAGGACTAGAGTGTTGGTGGGGTATGCTAAAAATGGGCTTGTTCATTCTGCTAATGCTTTTTGTTGGACAGCGTTGATTTCTGTGTGTGCAAAACATGGGAGACCAAGTGAGGTGTTGATACTTTTTCCAGAGAATGGAAAAGGTATGTGTGGACCAATGCTTCACCATGACTGCTGTAGATTGGGTTGCATCTTATGTGGATTGAGAGGGTATCGAGTGGAATGAACAAATTACTCACTGCACTGGTTGATAAGCATGCAAAGTGTGGTAACATGGAAGAGGCATGCAGCGTGTTTGAGGAGATCTTTGGAAGGATGTTTTCTCTTATATTGCACTAATAACAGAGCTTGCTTCTCATGGTCATGGGGATTATAACTCTTGAGATCTTTCAGTGAACGCTGGCAGAAAATGTTGAGCCTGATCTTATCGCGTTTATTGGGGTATTGACAACCTGTAGCCATATACAACTTGTCGAAGATTGAATGAGATATTGGCCAAGCATGATAGAAGGTTACAAAATTGAGCCTGATGGTGATCTCTATGCTTGCATGGTTGATATGCTGGGACGTTCTGGGAAACTTGTCAAATCTCACAAATTTGTCAAAACATGCCTATGGGGCCACAGCAGGAGTGTTTGGTACTCAGCTTGCAGCATGTAGCACATATGGCAATGTTGAAGATTGCAGAAATTGTTGCTGAGCAACTCTTCAAGTTAGAATGTGACAATACCAGGAATTACATGCTTCTTTCCAGTATCTATGCCTAAAGGAGCAGTGGGATGAGGCCAGTAGCAGATTTAACCCTCTCCTTGGAACAACGTGGTTTATCTCATATGTAACTCCTTTCATTCAACTTTATTGCTCACATGTTGGAAGATCAGTAAGAAGTCTAACAAGATAATCATAAATTCCAAGCCCCATGTTGACCAATTGTGCTGCAAGCCTTCAAGTCAAAATTGATGTGTGAAAAGAAAACTCTCGCCATTTAAAATTCATGGAGGGGTTAGTTCTTTCTAATTTTATTTAAGATTTTACTTTGCAACACATTGGTTTCTTTTCTCAATTGTGCTTTTTTTTTTTTTTTTTTCCTTTTTCCATTGATCCTTAGCAGGTAATAATTTGGTTATCAATGATAAATTATATTAACTCAGGAACCAGGAAAGATACTGAGGCAAACTTCTGCTAATATTTAATGACCCAGCTTTCCTTATGCAATACTATTTGTTGGATGTAGTTATGTGGCTCAAGCACTGGGATTTATGAAAGTACTGACCTACGCTTATGGGGAATGTTTGTTATTGATTGTTTGCTTCGAAAAATTAGTCAGCAACCGTCTTAGTTTAAGAGAGTTTGTATAGTGTTGGTACCTTGATTTCAGACAACTTGAGAAGCCCTTGGTCATAGTTACCTAGAAGATGAAATTTATGTAAGGGTTCCTTTGTCTCATGATTATAGGCTCAGATAATGTCTAAAGTTAATATTATGTTTTAAGCAATATTGTAAGTGGCATATTAAGGTCTTTCACTAAAATCTTTATGTCCTTAAGTGCTGGGATTCAGAAAGTTTGACTTAGAAATTTATATTATCTACAAAAGAATAATGATTCCTCTCTGGGATGTTCTACAAAGATTTACCTATATGGATTTGGTAGGGGCAGATGTAAATGAGACCAGAGAAAAGAATGTTAGGATGGTCTTCAAAGAAAACTGCATTGTGCGGTTTTTGTATCCGATAACTGAAAAGGTCCATTACCCACTAATTATTCGGGCAAAACAAGGTCATTTGGGGATTGGGGAAAGATCTCAATTTGGCCCTAACTTTCAGCATATTTTATGACTGTAATTTGTGTTACTAGTGACTGGAACTATTAGATGCTTCTGACCCGTGTTCTAAGCATTTGTGGTCAGAGATTTTGTCTCACCTGTGCAAAGCATCTAATGGATCCATTCTATAGGATTTTTAAATTACAAGATGGCTTTAACATAGTCAGCAAGTAAATGATGTTCTTATTGTCTATAATTTCTAGCATTATGAGTTTTTTGTCTAATGAGAGGTCATGAGCATAATGAATCTACTAATAGTGTTGTATTTAAGTAGAAAATATGAACTTATCAACATCATTTTGGTTTTATTTCAAAGAGTTGCGTATAGAAGACACCATATAATGGAACACTAGCTCACAATAATTTAAATTTATCTACTATATTAAATGGAGTTGTTACTTTAAATCTTTTTCTCAAATAAGGGACTCGCTTTAGTCAATATTGTCATTTATCTAATTCTTGATTATTAAATATATGTAGTACTTGTCAAAAATTACATATAATTATGTATCTGCAAAGAAACTGTACTCACGAACATCATTAACAATCAACCGAACTGCAGCAATTGTGGTTGCTACCGCAAGTATAGAAAAAAGAATAATGTTGAACCAGTGCCACATCTTCTTTTCTAGTCTAGCTGTCTTTCCCTTGACCTGTCAGTGATAAAGTATGTTTTAGTTTTACTTCTAGCTTCTTTAATTTCTTTCATAATTTTATTTTTTTAATAATTTCTTTCATAATTAAAGCAGTCCAGAATAGATAAGTTACCTTGAGGAAAATCATACTTGGGAATACAAAGGTTATAGGTACGAGCGTAAATGATCCAAACAAGTTCACGAAGTCCCCCATGAAAGGAAAAGCTGCTGTCACAAATGTATTAAATGTGAAGAGGAGTGCTCGCAAATAGAATCTACGTCTGGTGTTTTCTTTCGAGTCCATGCTCTTATCAAGCTTGAGGAACTTAGTATCAAGGGTCTCATGAATTGGTGCAAGAAACATCTGAGTTCATTATCAATACAATGTACAAGAGTTCAGTTGAGAAGTCCTGTTAAGTCATTACAACAACTAGAGAAAAATTAGATCTTGATTTAGGATAAATTTAACCGTAAGAACTGTTCATATAGTCTGCTATCTTTTAGCTTTATTATTATGGACTTTGAATTTTATGTACTGACGATAATTATAAATGTGAAGTTTCAACAAAAGATAAGACTTCGAGTAGAAGCTTGGTAATAATAGAAGTTTTGTGGGAGTCCTTTGCCTAGAAGGTCAAGTTCTTTTGGTAAGGCTGAGAAGAAAATGACTTAGTAAGCGTGACCTCTAATTACTTCTTTAGTGAAATGTTCCTATCCTGCTGGGGACTATGGATAAATCTGATTTTAATCCTAAGAGGAAATCAAACTAAAATCTTACATGCTGGGAGACTATAGACTGTAGAAAGGCAGCAGCATTGATGACAATCTTGACCCATTTGGGACCACTTAGCTCTGCGGGAAGGTATGCAGATACCGTTGAACCATAAGCCCAGTACCCTACAATGCTCACACCATAGTAAACTATGAGCCCTGCACTGTATTGAACATATAAGGCTTTTCTCATGTTCTTGACTGCTGGCTTGCGCAAAGTTGACTGCATAGTGAATATAGAAATATTAATGGTGAATTATAGATATTTAGATGAACTTCCTCTTCATAATTTTTCTATTAGTATATATATTAACCTGTATTTCAAGTAGCAAGCCAGAGGTGTTGCAGACAATAATGGCTGAAATTGCACCGAAGGCATTGAACACCTTGCTCACTTTGCTTCCATGAATATCATAATCTATGTTTCTGTTAGATTTCCCTACCAAAATAAAAACAATTTAATGTTTAAGCAAAACATGTAGATGGTGAGCTATCACAAACACAACAATGTTAGTATGATGCAAGATCATCTTTGGAAATATTTTGAAGACAAAGGATGTGTACCATCATGAACTAGTACCACCAGAAGGATGACAATGTAAGTGAAGGTGAGGATGGTAGAGATTCCCAGCCAACTTCGCATTGCAGACATTGTTGGAATGAAAAATGCGAATAAGAAGTAGGCTGCTCCAGTGATGATGATGAAATATTGTAGCCTCAAGGGTGAATCACTAAATTCTAAATCAATTTCCTGCTTCCATTGAAACATGCAAGAATTGGTACTTTAGTACACAAAAACAGGCAATTTCCATGCCTGCTCAATACATACTATGTTCGAAATTAGTAATACCTTAAGCGCTTTACCACCGAGGAGAATGAAACCCATGTTTCCAAGAAGAATGGTCAAGTATTGGAACACCCAAGTGATATAATACATTTCTCTGCCTTAAAAAAGAGAGCAAGAAACAGATAGGTCACTACCTTCTATTTGATTCTCCGTACAAACATCATATTATAGACATATGCCATAAGATCTCTGTTGGTATGTGATTAAAACTCACCAAAAAGAAATCCCATAAGATCTCTGTATCTAATGAACCTCTGGCCATCGATGAAGTGAAATGCAGCCAAGAGCCAGTTAGCATAGGCAGTGTAGAGCCCCACAACAACCAGACATATGATTCCCCATGTCCAACCCAAAGGCACCAACATAAGATTTGAAAAACTCAATATGTATCCACAGTTGAAGCTTGTCACCAGCAGCAACCCCACTTGTTGCCAGGAATCTATAAATTCATATCAATTATTTCTTATTAAGGCCTTTAATGGTAGTGAAGAAACAAAACCTTGGTGCATGTTGAACATATTAAATAGAAGTTGCATAGAAACAACTGAGAAAAAAAAAAACCCAGATGAGGATTGAGGAGGGTTAATATAATCCTTTTAAATAACTAAACATGAAGGATAAAACAAATACAGTGGAATTTATAATATTGGAGTATAAAACTACAAATTTCTGAATATAGAGAACAAAGTGATGTAAGGCCGGCCATATGTATGATTTTCACTACCCGTTATATGAGTTTGTTCTATGCTAACTACTTTTCTATTACTTATTTTCAATTATTAGAATTCCACAAAGGCCTTCAATCATAGAAAACAAAACTTAGAAGCGTTCTTTACTTTCAGAATAGATTCAAATAGAAGTTGTATAAAAACAACTGAGAAGAAACCCAAATGAGGACTTAGACACTTAGTATAATCTTTTATATAACTAAACATGAAGTTTAAAAGTTGAATTTAAAAGACTGGAGATAAATATTGTTGAGTGGAACTGCACTTTCTGAATATAAAGAATAAAACATACCATGGTCTATGGTATGAGCAGATGCAAGACCATTTTCATCCTTTACACTGCTTGTTAATGGACCTTGTTCAGTCCTAAAAACTTCTATATTGCTTGTTTCAGCCCCTGTCTCCATTGCTCCTATGGAGTAACTATCTTGGATCCCAATTAATTTCTGAGAGTAAGCATGGGCTTTCTTCTATAATGATATCATCCTGGGACTTGGTAGTATACTTTCTAATTCATGGACTACAGAAATGTGACATCATGTTGCCATCATTCATAGCTACCACATCTAAATTATTGGATTTGAGGAGTCTAGTTTGACTTATCAGTATGAAATATATTATTATTTTTTTCACCTATCTTGGTTTGTTGTGATTGTTGTATAAAAAAAGGTGTTAATGGTAGTTTTATGTAATAGTGATATTACTCCGATCACAAAGTTTATGAAAAAAACATTGTGTTCCAATCTTTGGCATTTGTTAACAAATATCCCAACAACATGACTTAAAATGCATTTATTTAAAATCTTATTAAGTGGTGTTTTTATATATTTTTCAAAAAATAAAGTTAAACCGTATACAAAGTCAAAATCAAGAAAAAACACGTAGAATATATTATAACTCATATTTGAATAATATTATTTTTGCTTAACTTATTCTATTAGGGCACTCATTACTGGATTTGACAAAGATTCAACGTTCTTTTATCATCATTGCATAATTAGGCATCCAATGAGTACAAGCTCTTTCTTCAGTGCGCAAAACTCGACTTATATGTGCTCACGTGCATAGATAAGTTCATATAAAGAATTAAAGATCATCGTAACAAACAAAACAAAAAGAAAAAGAAAAAAAAAACGACAGCTTTTTTTTATTGAAAGTTTGATACATATCCTATTTTGATGTGAAAAAGTTTGATACATATCCTGTTCCGTCTCAATTCTCACCAGCTATTGGACCAGACTTTATAATCTAATGGGAAATTTGCTGACGTAATATATATGATTTTTTCTTTAATTAATGTAAGCTAGGTGGGAATTTGAGTCATATCCCAAATGATTAATAATGGAAAGCAATATAGCAGTCCAAGCTAAAAGCAAAATTGTCTTTCGTTTTGTAGTTTGTACTTTGTACACGTATTTTCCATTTAAAACACCGTGTTAGGAACCCAATTTTTGTAGGTTTTTTTAGGAAACCAAATCCTCTTAATTTAATAATAATAAATTACATCTGTTATATATTATTAATCACATATTAGAAAGAGTTAGAGTAAATAATGGGTATATAAGTTCATGGGCAATTCTCATCTCATAAGACATTTTTTGAGATTGAGTTAGACCCATTGGAATATATTATCTTTCAAAGTTCAGGGACAAAACCAAATGAAAGCATCCACATTGTTTTCGTTTCTAAACTTTTCAAAGTTCAGGGACGAAAACCAAACTTTATGTAAAGTTTAGGAACGAAAATAATAGTTTAACCTATTATTTTTAGGGTTAAATGCAAAGAGATTCCTATCATATGGGTCATTAATCATATCAAACACATTTTATGTGCTACACAAAGAGATTCCCTATCATATGGATCATCCAATTTGCACATGATGTGGGGATCCAGAAACTTGAAGACTTGAAGGGGAGACTGGCTGCCAGGAACCAGTAGGATTAATACAAATGGGTACTCCTGGCCTCTATTGGAGTGCTTTTTTGATGAAATATGTGATTGGAAGAAGTTTTTTCAGTTTTTGAATTTCTCTTTCATTATGAATGTATGTAACTAGGCTTCTATAGCTTTGGCTACAGAGGCTTTGTCCTCTATTTCCGAGCAGTGTGATTGAAAGACTGCCCTGACTCTATTACTTCTATTGTACATTTTGACTCAATTCAATAAAACTAGCTACTATTTCAATAAAATAAAACCAAAAAAATTATGAATTATATAACCCTTTTTTTTTTAAACAATTAACCATTCTGATTCTATAGATTTTCGTCACTTTTATTGGATGGAAGAACGGTCATACATATGAATATACGATACCCCATGTGGCCATGTCCAACCCTCAATGGCACCAACATTAGATTTCAAACACTCAATATTTATCCGCAGTTGAAGCTTCTCAGTCAGCAACAACCCCACTTGTTGCCAAGAATCTATACTTTCATAGCAATTAAATAATTAGGAATCCAGTTAAGGCCTTTAATAATAGAGAAGAAATAAAACCCTAATCTGCATAAAATTTGTTAGAGTTATCAAGGCCTAAATCTGTTTTATAACTTTATTCCAGGTTCATTATATCAAATCTTACTTGGAGTAGAGTGCAAGTAAAATAATTTTAATTTAATCCATTTATTGTAACTCTCTAATTTTTTTATTGTATGATCTGAACCATACTTAGCATTTAATCCTCAATCATCATGTGCATCTGGCTTCATTTCAACTTGTCATCTACAAACTGCTGATCGGTATCACTTGCTTAATATTCATAAATCATGACTTTGTTTTGTGCTAAATAGTAAATACCTCTCTATTGCTTATTTCAATTATTAGAAGTCCACTTATTCAAAAAAATATTAGAAGTCCAATTAAGGCCTTTAATCCAAATAAAAGTTGCATAATAGCAACAGAGAACAAACCTAAATGAAGAGTATCAATACAATGGAAATTTAAAAGACTCAACAAAAATACAATGTAAAACTCCATTTTTTGAATATAGTGTATAAACATACCATCAGGGCCGGCCCTAGGGTAAGCCCAGCAAGCCCTTGGTCTAGGGCAACCCCCCACCCCAAGGCAACCAATGGGGAAAAAAAAAATTATATTATACATATTAAAAAAAAAAATTTATATTCATAAAAGAAAATTTTTATTAGAGGGCAAAACAAATATTCAGAGGGCAAAAAAAAAAAAAAAATAGTCATAAACCAATACACCCAACAGACCAACAAATCAAGATTTTATTTTATTTTTTATAATAAGAATGGACAAAGGGCAAGTAAACTAACAGATTTAAGCTATAAACCAACAGATAACCAAAACTAAACCCAAAAATAAAATACAAATAAATCAACACAAAACACTACACAAGCTACGGGTTACCAAACACGCGGAAAAAAAAAAATCCTAATCCTTCACAATCCAAAAAAATCTCAAATCACCTTGAAGGGGAATAGACGATCACTGCCACCATATCTTGAAAGACTGAAACCACCGGCAAGCACCGCGGCAGCATCGACACGACGACGCCTCATGCGGTCACGCCTCAGTCACGGTCACACCTCGTCGCCTCTTTGCTTGCTCAGTTGCTCCAGGCTCCAACTCCGGTATTTTTCTCTCTCTCTCTCAGATTCTTTCATGTGGTTTAAAAATGTTTTGAAATGTTCTAAAATGTATTCTTTTATGCAAATTTGTGGTTGTGGTGTGTCATGTGTGCTGTGTTGCTGCCTACTTTACTAAAGTTTTTGTCTTTTACTTTCTGTCTTTCTTTCTTTCTTTCTTATTGAATTGTCATTACTCTTTACTCTCTTTTTGACCGAATATATTGTGATTTGTGTGAGTGATGTACTGACTGTGTTACTATGTGTGAGAGGATTTATTTTGTATTTATTTGAGACTTTAAATGTTGTGTTATTAAGTTTTTTGAGATTTTGAATCTTGTGTTGTTAAGCATTTATTTGAGACTTTAAATTTTGTAACTTTGATTTTGCATAAAAAAATTTTTTGGACTTTACGTTATTTTTTTAATATTAAATAATAAGTAAGGCAACCAAAATTAAAACGGGACTAGAGCAACCCAACTCTTGGGGTCGCCCCTACATACCGTGGTCTATGGTATGAGCAGAGGTGACACCATTTTCATGATTTTGACCTTTGTCTGTGCTGAAAACTCCTCCATTAATGTTTGTCTCCGCCCCTGTATCCATTGCTCCTATGGAGTAACTATCTTGGATGCTAATTCCTACAAGGAAGCACAGGCTTTCTTTTATAATGATATCATGGTGGGTTGGAGGGTGTAGACTTTGTAATTCACTAAACACTAAAATTGTTGGGGGAGATAATAGTTGGGAAGATTACAAGTGAGGTTTTAATATTATAAATTTGGACTCATTTAATGTAAAATTTTAAACTTAGGATTTAATTATATGATATTAATTTCGTGAGTGTTTAGATTCCACTATATCCAACAAAAATGTCACATCGCATTACCATCATTCATAAAATAATGACTGCAAGTTAATTATTGGATTTGGAATGTCCCACTTGAAGACTCAATAGCTGGGATATTTTTTTTTTGGATTTAACAAAGACTCCGCATAACTCTTTTATCACTATTGCATAATTAGGCATCAATAACTACAAGCTCTTTCTTCTATGCATAAAATTGGAGCATATCTGATATCCCCTCCAATGAACTAATAACAGCAAGCCATGCAAATTAAAATGAGAAAATGGGTACCATTTATACTTGGAAAGATTATAAGTGAGGTTTTAATATTATAAACTTAGACATCATTTAATGTAAAAGATTAAACTTTGGATTTAATTATATGATATTAATTCCATGAGTGTTTAGAGTGTTTAGACTTCCACTCGCATGTGTATATCTAACAAAAATGTCACATTATTTTACCATCATTAATAATGACTGCATCTTAATTATTGGAATTGGAATGTCCAAGTTGAAGGCTCAATAGCTGGTATATATTGTTTTGGATTTATCAAAGATTCCGCATAATACTTTTATCACTATTGCATAATTAGGCATCAATGACTCCAAGCTCTTTCGTCTATGCATAAAATAGGAGCATACCTGATTCCCCTGCAATGATCTAATAACAGCAAGCCATCTAAATTAAAAAGAGTAATGATACACATTTTCACAACAGTTGAGTTGGTAGATTTTTCTAGTTCTTAATTGGACCTACGATTGACATCATTTTATATTGAACTAAAAATACTATGTCAATAATTAAAAGGCCAATTTAGAAACTAAAGACCACCTTAGCACATCCAATTAACGCCTCAATTCAATAAGTGTACAGATAATTTTTTTTTTTTTTTTTTTCACATGAAATTGAAATGGCTCAAATCACAATAAACTATATCTATAATGGTAAAAAATATTATCTCCCTGTACATTACTCTTCCCTATTTCTCTTTGATTACCGGTGAAATCCTGACTTGTCACCCTCCCACCAGGCCACCACCTTGTCATGGTCGAGCCTCTGCCTTATTGGGTCTAACGACATCACTAAGCTCAATCTTGCCACGGAGCATATCCTTAACAACCAGAAGCCTTGTTAAGGTGCAGCAACCAATTGATGATTTTGTCGCACAATACACTTTTCTGAATCAACAAGACGTTGCACCTAGACAGACACCTAGTAGTAGTAGCCAAATGGCCACTAATTTGGTTAAGATATTTCGTGTGAACTCAGTCTTGCCTTGGTTTCTAGGTACGACGCAAACATCACCATGGCGTGCCCTTTTGATGTGGACCTCTATTTTGTTTTTGTGGTAAATTTCAGTTTTCTTTTTTAAGAGATGGAGAAAGAGATGTGAAATTTGCAAATTAAAGATTTTTTTTTATTGTTTTTAGTTGGATGAGGAATTCATTTGATTTTAAGTATGGTTTCTTTTGACTTCTACACTATAGCTTTATTCAAGTCTTGCCTTAATTTCTACTTATGATGCTAACACCGCCCATACCATGCCGGCCTTTTGAAGTGGACCTCTTTTTTGTTTTTCGTAAATTTGGTTAGTCATCTAGAGAGAGAGAGAGAGAGAGATGGGAAATTTATAAATCAAATGAATTTTAGGTTTTTAGTTGAATGAAAAATAGAATTCATTTGATTTTAATTATGGTTGCTTTTAACTTCAATAATATAGCTATAGCTTTAGCTTTATTTTTATTATTTGATCTTACATTATTACATACGCACATTCTGTGTATATTCTAGAATCATATATTTATAGGTTCTCTCAATTATTTTAATTGTAAATGTTTTTTATTTTATAAACTCACAAAAGAATTTGGAAACTTCTAATATAAGACAATCCTTAAAAGTTAAAACACAAAACTACTTCCTTCCATATCACAATTTACTACACAAAATATGTAACATAATGTGACTTAGAAACTATCAATGGATGCTATCATTTCCCAAATGAACGAAGGAAAACAACATAGCAGGTCTGTCCTCGTTTTTGTACACGTATCATTGGGCCTATCAATCTCTAGTGGAGAAAGCAAATCCAATCATGTTTGAAACCAACCCAATCTTTTTTTCCACCTACCGAAAAAGTTAAAGCCCATTCCATTAGTAAGCATGCTCAGGCCGAAATGTCCATCCATAATTCTGGGCTGGAGTCGAATCCAAACCCAATCATGGCTCAGTTAGGCTTTTGAGACTAAAGCTAAACCCAACCCAACCAAAGTCTTAAAAAGAGTTTTTTTCTTCTTCTTTTTTTGGCTGAGTTAAGCTTAAAGGTTGAATAGTAGTGCTTGTTTGTAATCGTAGATTTGCGGATGATTTTAAAAGTAATTATTTAGTATTTTTTAAATAATGCTTTTTTCTCTTACACAATTTATTGTTATTAGAATATTGAATAATTTTTCTGTTTTTTAAATCTATTTTTTTTACAATTCTGTTAACCTAAAAATTATAAGATTTTCTACTTTAACTTCTTCAATTAAATCCAGCCATGTAGTTATATTGATCAATAAACCATAGGATTAAATTAATTATCATTAAAATTTATTATTTTTATGTCATTGATTAATACATGATTAAATTTAATGGGAAAACCTAAAATACCGTACCTAAAAAATTGTAGTTAGATTTTGGCCACATCTGAATTTAATTTCAACCACATCATTTTTCTTTCATTCTAAAACTCGCACAATCCTAATCAAAATTTTCTTTTTAATCGAAAAGCGCTTTCCCAGAAAAGAAACAACTTTGGTATTTTTCTTTGATTGGTTTTTGGTATTATCTTTAACTCAAGGATATATATGTCTCTCTCTCTCAAAAAAAAAAAAAAAAAAAAAAAAAAAGATAACTTTATATATACTAGCTAGTAATAAAAAAATATATCCACGGGACAAAAGAGGCCTTGGCATTGCCCCCATTCTTTATGATTGGCATGGAGTATCAACCTACTACCCATTGGTTTTGAATGATGGAGGAGAGTCAAAAGATGTGGTGGATTGTCCTCAATCCTACTCATAGCCCCGTCACTTGCGCCGCACGTCTTAATCCATTCCGGACTCTCCAGATTATTATATTTACTTTACTTGAACCATGAGCTCCCATTGTTATATCCTAAATATCTTCACTTTGAACATTGAAGAGTCAAAAAATTGAAAGGATTATGGAAAAAGTAATATAAGAATAATATACCACACCCATTTGATCCCAGACTAATGTCAGGTTATTGTTGTTCCATATGATCAAAATTTTGACCAGATCATTGCGCACGTTATATTTATCCAATCCCTTCATACACCCTCTTTTTAGCTTGTATTCACAACATTGTCAAAGCAGAAGACCTACTTAAATTCTAATCATGATTAAATGAAAAGATTATCGATTTTCAATAAATGAATGTAAGGCCTATCCTAATCTCGCTCAAGTTAAAAAAAAAAAAAAAAAATCAATGCAAATCCACAATGAAATGTACTCCCAAACCATTTTTCTCTAATTATGATTCTTTCAATTTTGCAGGTTGGGTGATATTTGGATTAAAAAAACTTGGGAATGCATTTAAAATGATGTTATTAAATGCAGAAAGATATCAACAATTTCCCCTGTTTTTTTCCCCAGCTCTAGGGTTTAGGCATCCCTAAACCCTAGCCGCCGTGTGAAATCCTTTTTGTCCTAGTACAAGTTAACTCTTTTCCCCAAGTGATAGGCGGTGAACGGTGGAATCTTGGTTGGTAAGTTTCAATCTGACCATGGAGGAAATCACGAGAATGTGTGACCATATGTCCCTTACTGCAAAGGAAGGTGGCAGAGTGGATCTAAGTGATTCTCAGGAAGTCTTGGGTGGTCTGTTGGCAGTGAAATTCTTAACTAAGAGGGTTGTGAACTTAGAGGCCGTAATGCGAACTCTAAAACCCCTCTAGAGGTCAGCGCATGGGTTTACGGGGCGAGACATGGGCAATAACAGGGTGCTGTTCCTATTTACTGAGACAGCTGATATGGAAAGAGTGCTCGCCAATGGTCCGTGGTCTTTTGACAAGTACCTGATTCTCCTCAAACGACTTGAAGATAACCAGTCCTTTTCTGATGTGGTGTTTGACTCGTGCTCGTTTTGGGTCCAGATCCATGAGCTGCCAGTTCAATGTATGTCTAGTGGGGTATGTGGAAAGATTGGGAAGACATTGGGGCAGGTTGAACAGGTGGAAGAGTTTAATGAGGGACGTGGGGGCGAAAACTTTATGCGAGTACGAGTGCAACTAGATGTAACACAACCATTGTGTAGGGGTAGGAAGATATGGCTCGGTGGTGAGCAGGATCATTGGGTTTCATTTAAGTTTGAATGTTTGCCGATATTTTGCTACTGGTGTGGACAGATTAGTCACGACGATAGGGATTGTGCTATTTGGCTAAACAGTCGAGGGAGAATGACCCCAGATCAACAAGAATATGGACCATGGCTTCGGGGTGAGCTCCCCCGTTTCTCACGCCGCGAAGGGTTGGGTCGTGGGGCACCATCACACGATTTCTCTTCCTCGGAGACAAGGAAAGAAACGTCGCTGGTTCGAAACTCTGAGGTGGCTGTCCAAGACAAGACTAATATGGAAATTCCGGAAATCACGCATTCCCCTAAAATTGTAACGGAAAAAATGAATTTTTAGGCGAAATTGCAGGAGATTGACCGTGAGTTAGGGCTGGAACATGGGGAGATAAAATGAGTCGTTGGAGCTTTTATTACAGGGTGATTCGCAGATCAATTTTCAAATTCCTAAGGCGGGAGTTTCAAATTCTGATAACAAATGGGCTGGGTTGGAGAAAGGTGAGCCCACGGGGGAGCAAACTAATAGGCCCAAAGTGGATCTTTGTGGGCCTCAGGGGCCAAACAGGAAGCTGACGAAAAGAACTTGGAAGAGGTTTGCACACAATACAAATGGGCCTTTGTCCATGGCACCATAGTCCTGTCCACCAAAACAGAAAAGAAGTCAGCATGTTTTGCTTGAGGAGGAGGTAGAACGAAGTCTAAAGAAGAATAAGGCGTATGAAGATTCTTCTTCCATCAATGAGGTTGAGATATCGGCGGAGGTTGCAATGCAACCCCGCTGGAAGCCATAAGTTGTTTGGTTTGGAACTGTCGTGGGCTTGGGAACCCACAGACAGTTCATGAACTCACTGTTATGGTGAGAAAAAAGGACCCACTAGTTTCTTTCTCTCTGAAACAAAGCTAGATGAAAAGCGAATGGAGGTTCTGAGATGTCACTGGGGTTTTGTTGGTAAATTTGTAGTTCCCAGTAGGGGACAAAGTGGAGGGCTTGCACTTTTTTGGCGGAGAGAAATACCTGTTTCCATTTCATCCTATTCACACCACCATATAGATGCTTTAATGGATTATGACGTTGAGTCGGCATGGCAATTTACAGGGTTCTACGGGTCTCCCACAGTAGTAGGTAAATCGGTGGCTTGGGATCTTATTCGGGTTCTTAGGGGTCACCACACTCTACCTTGGTTTTGTGGTGATGACTTCAATGAATTATTGCAAGCGGAGGAGAAGTGGGGTAGGGTGGCGAGGCCTGAATCTCAGATGAGAGAATTTCGAAGAGTTGTTGATGATTGTGGTTTTGTAGACTTGGGTTTTGTGGGCTCTCCGTATACATGGTGGAATAAGCAAACTGGGACAGCTCGGGTTCTTGAGCGCCTGGATTGGTGCCTAGCAACAGTTGATTGGCTTTTAAAATTTCCAAATAGCCGTGTAACCCATCTCCATGTGGTGTTTTCAGATCATAGACCCCTGTGGGTCGAGTTACAATTGTCTGGGCGTAATCTGCGGCCTTGCAGAAAACGGTTCCGATTTGAAGAAATGTGGACGATGCACCAAGGGTGTGAAGACACGATTAGGAAAGCCTGGGAGACTCGGCAAAATGGCACTCCTATGTTTCAGGTGGTGGAAAAAATAAAAGCAAGCAGAGAGAGTTTGAAAAAGTGGAGCTTTAACCAGTTTGGGAGTATACAGGCTGCCATTGCTACCAACACTCGGCTGTTGCAGCAGGAAGAAGAGTTGAGACCTGAGAACCAAAATGTTCCGTTAATTCAGAAGCTGAATGGAGAATTGGCTGATTTGCATGCTAAAGAAGAGAGGATGTGGAAGCAACCGTCGAGGGTTTTATGGCTTCAAAGTGGAGACCGGAACACTAAATATTTCCACTGTAAAGCCACCTACAGAAAACGCCGGAACTACATTCATGGGATTAGAGATCGGGTAGGAGTATGGCAGAGTAGAGATGAAGTTGTGGAGCACACTATTGTGGAGTACTATAAGGATCTTTTTACTACTTCACAACTTGGGAATTTTGATGAAATCCTTTCGGGTGTGAACAGGGTGATTACCACTGATATGAACCAACAGTTAGATGCTAAGTTCACTGCAGCAGAGGTGGAGCATGCTCTCAACCAGATGGGCCCACTTAAAGCCCCTGGACCTGACGGTATGGCCCCTATTTTTTATCAGAAATATTGGAATATAGTGGGTCATGATTTAACTGCTAGTATTTTATCCTATCTCAAAGATGGTTCTTTGCTAAAAAAAATTAACCACACCCATATATGCTTAATCCCAAAGGTGCAGAATCCTGAGAGTGTGAAGGACTTTAGACCTATAAGTCTATGTAATGTGATTTATAAAATAATTGCAAAAGTGCTTGCTAATAGATTGAAGAAGATTTTACCACACATTATCTCAGAGTCACAAAGTGCTTTCGTCCCTGGGAGATTGATTTCTGATAATATTCTCATTGCTTTTGAGACCCTCCATCACATGAAGTACATGAAAGGCAATAAGCAGGGTTATATGGCACTCAAGCTCAACATGAGCAAGGCCTATGATAGAGTCAAATGGGCGTTTCTTGAAAGCATAATGCTTAAGATGGGGTTTACTGAATCATGGGTATCTATGATAATGGAATGTGTTCGTACTGTGTCCTATTCTGTCTTGATTAATGGCGAGCCTAAGGGTTTTTTCCATCCTACCAGAGGCCTTCGCCAAGGAGACCCGATTTCCCCATATTTATTTCTGTTATGTGCAGAGGGTTTGCATGCTCTCCTGGCAAAAGCTGCTCTTTCAAAGAAGATTCAGGGTATCTCAATCAGCTGTGGAGGCCCCAAATTAACCCACCTCTTTTTTGCAGATGACAGTGTTCTGTTTTGTAGGGCATCTTTGCAGGAGTGTCATGCTATTCAGGACATCCTTCGTATCTATGAGAGAGCTTCTGGGCAACAAATTAACCAAGACAAAACCACTATATTTTTTAGTTCCTCTACACAAGAGGAGATCCAAAATGAGATTAAGGATGCTCTTCGTCTTCCAGTGATCCGTCAGTATGAGAATTATTTGGGGCTCCCATCCATGGTTGGTCGGGCAAAATATAAATCTTTCACCCAGCTTTAGGAACGGGTTTGGCGTAAAATCCAAGGGTGGAAAGGAAAGCTTCTTTCTCAGGCTGGAAGGGAAGTATTGATCAAGGCAGTTGTTCAAGCAATTCCGACTTATACAATGAATGTATTTAAGCTCCCGAAGAAGTTGTGCTCTGAGCTAGAGAAAATGGTGCGTGATTTCTGGTGGGGTCACTCTGGTGAAGCTCGCAAGGTTCATTGGGTTAATTGGGGAGCTTTTTGCAAACCAAAGCAGGTGGGTGGTATGGGTTTTAGGGAGCTGTTGAAATTCAATGATGCATTGTTGGCAAAGCAGGTGTGGTGGCTCATACATAATAAATCTTCTCTGCTCTATAGAGTGCTTCAAGCGAAATACTTCCCCCGAAGCTCCATCATGGATATTAGATGTTCCACCCGAGCCTCATTTGCTTGGAAAAGCATCCTTAAAACGCGTACAGTGATTCAGAAAGGGGCGAGGTGGCGCATTGGTAGGGGAGACTCAGTTTGCATCTGGAGAGATAAGTGGATCCCTCCCCCATCCTCTGGCTTGCCTCTCTCTCCCCCAAATCTGCTTGATGCCGAAGCTTGTGTCTCCTCTCTCATCCAGCACTCTAGTGGTACTTGGAATTCTACATTGATTGATCAAATCTTCCTTCCAAGTGACGCGGAGTTGATTAAAAGTATCCCTTTAAGCATGCGGGCAAAGGATGATGCAGTAGTTTGGAGCCGGGAAAAGAATGGACATTATTCGGTCCGGAGTGCTTATAAAATGCTGACGGAGGCAGAGAGCTCAGCTCAGCAGAGCTGCTCTGATATGGGAGTCTGGACAAAATTCTGGAAGATGGTATGGTCAATTCGTGTACCTCATAAAATTCGCCACTTTCTATGGCGAGCATGTTTGAATGCTCTGCCTACCATGGTAAATCTCTCTCGAAGACATATAGTAACTGATGGAAGGTGTGGGTTTTGTCTTGGTGAGGAGGAAGATGTCCTGCATGCCGTGTGGAGTTGCCCTTCACTTACTGAATTGTGGGGTCACCATGGGTTCGCCAGAAAAATAATTCGCCATCACCATACTTCAATTCTTGATGTGCTCTCTCATATCTTCGAATGCGGGTCGGTAGTATCTGTGGCAGAGATTGTTCCATGCTCTGGTGTGTTTGGCAACGTCAGAATAAAGCCATGTACCAGAATACTGTTGATTCACTTGATTCCATTTACCCTCTGGTTCAGCGGCTCACCTCTGAATATCACCTCGCCAATGAAGTTGATGTTCCTCATGCTATATCTATACCTGTATCTTGGAGACCCTCTACTGTATGCGAATTTAAAGTTAATTTTGATGCGGCTGTATTCCAGAAGCATCTTTCCACCGGAGTGGGGGTTGTCATTAGAAATGGGCAGGGACTCCCAGTAGCCGTGGCATGTCAACGTTATCCTTGTGCTTATGCTATTGATGATGCTGAAGCAATGGCGGCAAGGGTAGCTCTCCAGCTGGCTTGGGATATTGGCCTGAGGGATGTCGAAGTGGAGGGGGATTCACTGATAGTGATTCGTGCTCTCAAGGATCAGGAGATGTGTTTGGCATCATATGGTGATATCATCATGGATATTAAGCATCTGGTTGGTTCTTTTCAATGTGTTCAATACTGTCATGTGCGTAGGGACGGAAATAATGCAGCCCATGTTTTGGCTCGCAAGGTTTTAGATCTGTATTCTGATTTTTTAGTTTGGCTGGAAGATGTTCCAAGCTTTCTTGATCATGTAATCCAGGCAGAGTTGCCTCATTTTTAATATATTCACTATCCTTGTTCTCAAAAAAAAAAAAAGTATTCTATGTCACATTTGTCACCAATCACAACAACGACAAAAAAAAAAAAAAAAAACATTTATTATGTTTTGAAATCCACTTATTTATAAACTCTAGCTATATATGTAAATTTGTAATATCTTTAGCATTTTCCAAGTTCAATTATGAAAGAAAATGTTAAACTACTACAAATTTTATTACAAAAAACTTACAAATGAAACTAAGGTCACAATAGATATGCTTAGCGAAAAAAAAGGTCACAATAGATATAAATGATATCACTTTGAAACATAATAAATAAATATTTTAATTATGATTTTGTGATTAGTGACATATATATTTGGAAGTCTTACCTAATAAACTTTATAGAGTAAAATAGAAAAACTATTCCTGAGGTTTGAACTAGTGACAAAGACTATCAACATTTTTTTGAAAATATCTAATTTATCATCTAAGTACAAACAAAACTTAACACTGTTTGTCTACTTTTTCACCTAATTAAGAGTTTAATCATCAAATTCGGGATGGATTGGAATGGTTCCTCTACCCCTAGACACCATAATATCAAACCATGAACAAATAAAGGCACGAGATAAACTAGATATTTTAGAGTGATTGATGTATTTTATCCAGATTTATCCGAATGTTGTGATGTGTGACTTGGCTCCACCTCTCTGGTAGCTTTGACTGCATGGGATTGAGAGCCATCTGTGATGTGACTAACTCCCTTTCTTTGCTGCTTTCCTTCTTCGGATAAACAGCCTTACAACTGGCAAGACCTGCGTGTCCAACATTATCATGAAACAAAGCAGACCATTACCATTTTAATATAACAATCAAACTAACTGGTCAAAGTGATATCATTGATTTGGCCACTACAAAAACACGTACATAAATACATATAAAAATATTAGATTCTATTATTCTATATCAATATCTATATATATATAGCATTCCTGATACCCCATTTGGTTTAACTTGTCCACGTAGCCTTTGTTCAATTGTTCACCGTATTCTCTATAAGACTATATCTTCGTATCTGATTTTTATTTATCTCAAGTTCTTTAACAAGTTTCCATTGACTGACTCTTTGATCATCAAACCAAAGATTAAGTGGTGCTGGTGTTGTTGGAAGTGAATATGACGATCACAGCCACACCGAGCATCAAGGATGGTTGTCTCATGGTGAGAGGCGAGGTGGTGTTAACCGGAGTGCCTGAAAATGTTGTTGTTTCTCAGGTTGGCTCCGAAGGCTCAGCTTTCTTGGGTGCAACTTCAACTACTCCAAGTTCACGTCATGTTTTCTCTCTTGGTGTTCTTGAGTGAGTTTCTGACTCTTTGCCCTCTACATTTATTTCCATCCTGGAATTTCTTTTCATGCATTTCTATGTTTTCTTTCCATGATATGTTTGGTTGGTAAGAATATGTTGGAAAAGTTAGGAAAATGTTGATCCAACAGCATTCAAACCCAATTCCCAAGTTTTTGGTTATTTTGTTATGAGTTTTTAGCCATCGCATGTGTCATTGTTCTCATATTCTAATTGGTGAATTGAATTATAAGAAATTACGAATTGTCCCAAAAACTTTAATTTAAAGGTAAAGTTGAGACAGGGTTTGAATTAGGAGCATCTGTCTTGATACAATGATAAATTATCACTTGTCCCAAAATTTTATGCTGTTAGGAAAATGCCAAATTTAATAATTTTACCACAATTCTAAGAAATTAAGTGTAAAGGAGGTTTGGAGATATGATATTAACTATTGAGACTGTTTTGTGGAATTTGGAAAGATATGTCAGGTTGGGTCATAGAAAGGAAGCCTGGTTTAAAGATGGTTCTGTTCCTTGAGTAATGAAATTTCCTGTTTAGCAAAAAAAAAAAAAGTTGGGCCATAGAAAAGAATATTTCCATTCTGCCTCTTTCAAATTTCAAATTAGTAATCTTATATGTCACTACTGAAGTACTGATGAATACTTGATCATAAATATATGAAAGAAGTCTTGGACTTATAATGTAAAACATTAAATGTTACTACTTCTAATAGCATCCTATAAGAGAAAAATCTAGGTTACTGCGAGTCTGCGAGTTGTACAAGTGATTATTGTATTCTGTTTCATGAAGTTCAAAGTGAATTTATGTAACCATTACTTTGTCCTGTTGATTATAGTTTGACATGAAACTATGTGGCTTTCACAGGGGAGTATACAAGTTCTTGTCTCTCTTTAGAGTAAAAATCTGGTGGATGATCCCACGTGTTGGAAAATCGGGTAGTGAAATTCCACTGGAAACGCAAATGCTTCTCTTGGAAGCAAGAGAACAGTCTGCCCTGCATGATACGATTTCTTCTGATACAAATTATACTGAAAACACCTTCTACATTCTTCTCTTACCTGTTTTGGAAGGACAATTCAGGACAAGTTTGCAAGGGACTCCCGCAAATGAGCTTCAGTTTTGTGTCGAAAGTGGTTCGTTGGCTCTTCTATTAGCTTCTTTTTTTCCTTTAGTTTTCAAGTGCTGAACTATAAATTTTACTTTGATCTGGTTTGCTATATTTCTCTTCATAATATTTTCAGGAGATGTCAATGTTCAAACCTCCCAATCACTAGAAGCAGTATTCATAAATTTTGGGGACAACCCGTTTGAGCTCCTTAAGAATTCTATCAAGTATATTTACTTAATTTTCCTTTCTTATATTGTGTCAATGTAAAGTACCAATTTACATAATCTAACACTGCCACATGTATGATGATGTAGAATACTAGAGAAGCACAAAGGTACTTTTAGCCACATTGAAAACAAGAAGGTAATAAACATCCAATACTTAACCACTTTGAGAGCATGTGTATTTTGCATTCCAATTAATTTGTTTATTGTGATTGAATCAATAGATCCCAGCCCACTTGGACTGGTTTGGATGGTGCACTTGGGATGCTTTCTACTCTAAAGTCAGTCCACAAGGGATCAAAGAGGGTCTTCAAAGGTACAATAAGAAAGTCATATGTGCTAGAGTCAGTTACTTGAATAAAAAGTGCACCAATTAATCTGAAACTTGATCCATAAGTTAATGATTGTTCTCTCTTGCATTCTGATTTCCTGTAGTTTCTTGGAAGGAGGCTGTGTACCCAAATTTCTGATCATTGATGATGGATGGCAAGAGACAGTAAATGAGTTCTGCAAAGAAGGTGAACCATGTATTGAAGGAATACAGTAAGTCTTCATTTCTTTTACAAGATCATTTACCTTCTATAAACTAGAAGCAATCCCATATCATTTTGTTTATCATCCACATTGTTTCTTTGGTTGACCAATAGGTTTGCAAGCAGATTGGTGGACATCAAAGAAAACAGTAAGTTCAAGAGTTCAGATTCAGATAATACATGCATTGATCTCCATGATTTCATTGATTCCATCAAAGACAAATATGGGTTAAAGTAAGTTTTCCAATCTGAATATGGAATTCTATTTCTGTTTAACAATTAATTAAAAGTTTCAGTAATTTTGACCATGGAGACTTAATTATCTATTCAGATTTGTTTACGTGTGGCATGCTTTAGCTGGTTATTGGGGTGGTGTGCTCCCATCATCAGAAACAATGAAAAAGTATAACCCAAAGATTGCCTATCCAATTCAGTCACCTGGTAACACAGGGAATCTTAGAGACATTGTCACGGACATCTTGGAAAAATATGGAGTTGGAGTCATAGAACCCGAAAAAGTTTTTGAGTTTTATAACGATCTCCACAGCTATCTTGCAAGCTGCGGTGTGGATGGAGTCAAGGTGGATGTTCAGAATTTGATAGAAACCTTAGGTTCTGGGGTCGGTGGACGGGTGTCATTGACTAGATGCTATCAAGAAGCACTTGAGCAATCTATTGCAAGGAACTTCAAAGACAATAACCTGATTTGCAGCATGAGTCACAACTCTGACTCAATCTATAGGTTTGCCTACTCTCTTGATTTCATACACATATAATATTATGTTACCAAATTGGAATGTAGTTTCTCATTGAGTTTGTTTGCTTTCAGTTCAAAGAAGAGTGCAGTTGCAAGAGCATCAGAGGATTTCACGCCCAGCGAACCAACATTTCAAACCTTACATATTGCCTCTGTGGCTTTTAATAGTCTTCTTATAGGGGAGATTATGGTGCCAGATTGGGACATGTTCCAAGTAAGATTTCTTGCACATATATTATTCCCTTCATACCAAAGAGCTGCCAGAACTAGTTTTAATTGATAAAATTACTGAATCATTTAATCTGTAGTACACATAACAAAATTTTCAAAACTAGATAATTACTATTGAATATCTTAACATGCTGATAGATATGTGACCCATTAATCATCAAACATCTAGCGCATTTCTACAATGTAGTGGAAGCTTAAAACCATGTGGGCTGCAAAATCTAAAGTGTTTGTCTTTCTGTATTCAGAGCAAACATGATACAGCTGAATTTCATGCTGCAGCAAGAGCAATAGGTGGGTGTGCTGTATACGTAAGGTGAGACACAAAAGCAATTTCTTCTGATTAAATTTAGATGTCTTCCAATGAGAATGATATTTTATGCTTAGTTTTAATATAATTCTCCAATGGTGAGAAAGAAATTCTTATGGGTTATTCAATTTCATTACAGTGACAAGCCTGGCAAACAGGATTTCAAAATCCTTAGAAAGTTAGTATTGCCTGATGGGTCAGTCTTAAGAGCTAGATATGCAGGCCGGCCTACACGAGACTGTTTATTTGAAGACCCCGTTATGGACCGGAAGAGGTAAAGTAATTTCTTATGTTCTTCTCTCAACCTGAGGCTGAATTATTTTTCAATTATTTTTTCGATTTAAAATCAGTGTGTTCTAATTACTAATTTACCATGTGCATTGACTTTGCAGTCTGTTGAAAATTTGGAACTTGAATAAGTTATCTGGGGTCATAGGTGTTTTTAATTGCCAAGGAGCAGGAAGTTGGCCACTGAAAGAAGTAACTCAAGATATGTGTAGTGCTGCATCTACTTCTTCATCCATCTCATGTCATGTAAGTCCTCATGATGTTGAATTTCTTGAAGAGATAGCGGATGAAAGTTGGAATGGAGATTGTGCAATATACGCCTTCAATTCAGGTTAACTGTCTAGTCCATCTTAATTTGACCAAACGACCTGCATTTAAAATCAACTTCTATAGAATAACATCAGGGTCTATTATATACAGGGTCTCTTACTAAATTGCCAAGGAATGGAACACTTGAAGTGTCCTTGAGAACTCTTACATGTGAAATATATACCATCTCTCCAATCAGGGTAAGTAGTTTATCCAACATTTCTTTCCTTTGAATTTTCTTACTATTTAGTCCCAATGCAAATCATGTCTTTATGTTGTGAACAGGTTTTTGGTAATGATCTTCTTTTCGCTCCGTTGGGATTGCTTGACATGTATAACTCAGGAGGGGCAGTAGAAGCTCTGAACTGCACCATGGATCTTTCAAGGTGCACAATAAAAATCAAAGGGCGAGGCTGTGGCCAGTTTGGAGCCTATTCAAGCACCAAACCAAAGTGTTGTATGGTGGATATGAAAGAAGAGGAATTCACATACAATGCTGTAGATGGATTATTGACAGTTGAAATTCAAGGTGAATGCAAATTAAGAGACATTGAATTTGTCTATTGAGGACTTGAGGTGATGAGTTATCCCAATGAGCACCTCAAGGAGGTGGAAATAGTGGGATTTGTGGGGCGTGCAATAGACATTGAGCTTGTTGTTTACTTACTTGAAAGTGCCGTCAAGCTTGAGAAGATTGTTATTAATCCTCGTGATCTGCATATAGTGGGAACCCCTTGGGAGACTGAGGAGTTCGAGATTAACAGAGGTGCCAGAGAATGTGCCGAGCAGCTAACGGAAAATCTACCCCCAGGAGCTGAGTTAGTTATATTGTAATCTTCATCATTAATATTAGCAAGGAATGTTTTTATTTTAATGATACTTGATTTATATCCAAGCGGTTGTGACATGGACTACCAATTGCGTTAAAATGTGATGGTTGTGTCTTCTATTTATTTTTATTGTTTTGTTTGTTCTGTTATTCAAATTGAAAAATGAGCAATGTCAATTGTTGTAGCTCATGCTAACAATCCTCAATATTTCCAATATATATCTACACTAATTACCGAAGTGGAAGTTCATAATTTGTCAAACACATGGCCATCTGGGAAAGACTTCATTTTCAGATTTCAAAAGTTGGACTGATGGCTAGCAAATTCAAAGTTCTCTCTAACTTCCGTTATTGTGGATAGTTGTGCATGACCTTGAAGGTTATCCCCCCCTCCCTTTTTTTTTTTGGGTGCCTCATGGTTTGTTTTTCATCAACTCTGAACTCTTACTTTAATAGTTGTTGATCTGCCTCATGGTATATGCTTCCAAGAAGGTTGATTTGATATGGATTTCATTTGTGATGATTCTTCTATGGGGAGGTGGTGTTATTTGCTTCAGTTGGTATGTATAACAACTTAGTTCTCTTCGTTCGAATTTCATGTTTGTTGATAACGTTCATTTCAGCTAGGCATGTCCTATTGGTTGCAACGTCTTTGTTAGCCATATGGGATTGCAGCATGATCTCTTTTTTACCATTTTTTGATTCTGGTGTTGTACGATTTTAGGGAACCATTATCAAAACATGCTGTCCACTTTTTTTTTTTTCCTCTAGATACAAGAGCAAATTAGAAGCATAACCGAAATGACACCAACATAGATATCACTTTGATACATAATAAATAAATATTTTAATTATGATTTTGTGATTAGTGACATATATATTTAGAAGTCTTACCTAATAAACTTTATAGAGTAAAATAGAAAAAACCACTCCCGAAGTTTTAACTAAAGACAAAAACTATCAAGACTTTTTTCGAAAATATCTAATTTACAACTCTAAGTACAAACAACACTTAATAGTGTTTGTGTACTTTTCCACCTAATTATTTGCACTTAAGAGATAAAGTAGATATTTTAGAGTGATTAATGTATTTTATCCAAATTTATAATATCCAAATGTTGTGATGTGTGACTTGGCTCCACCTCTCTAGTAGCTTGACTACATGGGATTGAGAGCCATCATGACAGGAAAGTCTCGAACTTTCCAGTACCTATCTAACTAACAGGCATGACTTACGTTCCGCCAACTGTAGCTGGCGGGACGGTCCCGCCAAGGCTTTTAAGCCGTTAGATTTTATTAAAAAATTTCAGAAAATTTGGGCCGTTGGATGGAGAAAGGGTACCGGTTGCAACCAGTTTGACTTTCTCTTTTTTTTTCTTTTTTCTTTTCTCCCTCTCTTTTATCTCTCTCGTTCTTATCTTTCTAAACCAAACCCTAAGACTCTTTCTTCTTCACAGCAGATCGGGCTACGCCGCCATGGCCAACTCCACACACCAGGCATCATCTTCTTCATCCTCCCATCTATTTCTTTGGCTTCTCCGTTCCACCCCAGCTGTTTCTTTCCTTGTTATATCCCCAAACCCACTGAGGCCAGACCAGCGCCGACCAGTCAATTCCAGAGCCTCTAAGCTGTAGATCGGCCAGATTGGCGAGAGGGATGAGCAATTTCGGTGCTCCAGAGTCACTCCAGAGTGAGAATGAGAGCCCTTGTCAAAAATCTCGCATTTTCCCCTTTATTTTCAATTTTTCTTCACCTCTGTTTGAAACCCTAAGACTAATGCTTGGGGTTTGTTGGTAAATGGTGAGGGTTTGATCTGTGTGTTGGTTTGTTGCTTGATTAGTGATGGTAACCTTGAAAGATGATTATCATATCATTTATATTCATGATCTATTTATTAGATTCTATGTTTGTTCAGTTTTTGCTGTTGGGTGTTCATTTTTATGCTTTTATTACTTACCAAATTCTTAAAGTTCAGGACTTTATGGTAGAATGAGTGCTATTAATTGTTCAGATTCTTTTCCAATGGTTGATTGTTGATGATTGTGTGGTTACAAGTGTTATTGTTATTTTTTCCTGCCTCTGTTTCTTCCATTCTATGATTTTTTTTTTTGTCCTGCTTTGGGCATCCGTGATGAGTAAATTCTCATGATTGCTTCCTATTTTTTTTATTGGTTTTTTACAGTTGTAAATGAGATATGATGAAAAACAAGCATTAGTGTACCAATTGTTGCTCGTAGATAGCAAAATCTTATACATGCCGAGTGCTTCTTTTGCTTAAATAGTGAAACACAAAGCTTTGTTTTCATTTTCTTTTTCTCTCGTTTAATGCCTATGCGTGTTTTGTAGTTTACAATTAAATCCTGTGTCAACTAAAGCAACCTTTCATGTATTTCTTATTTAGCATATCATATTTAATATAGAAGAAATATCTGCTGCGAACTGGGATATTGAATTGGAGCTGTGTTATTCAATGTCAAGGTATATGCTTTGTAAAACATTCATGCTAGATTTGCTTCTCAATGCATATGTTTTTGTGTTTTATAATATTATTTGCTGTTTATTACAATTTAGAATTGATGTGCTTGATTTGCGAAATATCTTGGATTTAGTTCTGGGTTCATTGGGTTATTTACAAATTTGATTTTTGGAAAAAAAATTTCCGTTAATGGTTAGTTTTGTTGTACTGGATTTAGTTAATTTTGTTTAACTGGGTGAATTTTTTTTTTATAAGTAGGTTTAAGTGGAGAGATGTTCACGCGTCTGCTTCTTTCGTCCTTCTCTCTGCCAAATATACTATCATCATTTTCACTATGAGTTTCATTGTTATTATTATTATTAATTTTTTCTTATTTCTGTGCGCTTAATCATTTCCATCATTTCGTATAGGTAAATATTTGGTGATGCTAGTTATGGAGTTCCAGAAAGAATATCTCCCCGTTACCGTTTGAAAGAGTTTAGTGATCATCCTCCGAGAAATGAAAAAGAATTATTCAATCTTCGTCACTCTTTGACAAAAATGATGAGGATTCATAGACAATAGTTGTAGAGCTTCTTTAACAAAAATAGTTGAGACCTTTAAAGTATGTAGGTGATTTTTGTTAGCATTTGGATGGTGCCTATTTGGACAATTTTATTGTAAAATATTTTGAAGTTGTACTAAGGCACATTGAGCTACTTGCACTTGTATTTTTGTATATATGTATTAACCTAGCTTTTTGGAATTCAATAATAACTAATTTTATTTAGAACTTAATTTGGTTGTTTTCCATATTTTTTGTTACTTGCATTTCCTCCATCGAGAATTAAAAGTTGAGATAATACCAAACCACATTCCCATAGATATGAAGTCAAATGAATTAAAGTATGTGCAAATGAGATTTGAGATCACTTGGTAGTTTTGAATTATATATTTCATCTCATGTGATGAAAATGATATAATAATAATAATATGGTTCTGGCAGCAATTTAGTTTCATATATGGCACATTATTAGAGGTATGTATTTGGAGATGAATTTGATTTTTAACTTGTTTGTGCTGAAATGACCCTTTTGGGATTTTATCATTGAATGTCGTCAGTGTGTAATAAATATAGGCATGCTGTTTAATTTTATATATGACAATAAATGATTACGTTATATAAAAAAAATATATGCTCAATATTACAACATTACTTTATAGATTTCATGATTGTAGAGAAATTAAGATCAGTCGAAAAATTGGTAAAAAAGAATTGCGATCAATCGCAGATGATATAACCAAAATTATGATTGATTCCATTTTTCTTCATTCAAAATGCAATCGATCGCCACTTTTCCAGAATTTGAATAGTAATAGGCTTTAAGTTGGACCGATCGCACAATTCCTTCGAAATTTTTAGGACCGATCGCAAGTTTTTGCAGAAACTGTACAGATAATAAACCGATCGATCGCTAAAATTCAAAGGGATTTTTTGCGATCGATCGGTTTATTCACTGTACACAATTTCTGTACAGTGAATAAACCAATCGATCACGAATATTCCTTTGAATGTTTTACGATCGATCGGTTTATTCACTGTACAGAAATTGTGTACAGTATTGTACAGTGAATAAACCAATCGATCGCAAAAAAAATTCCTTTAAATTTTTTGCATTTTCGCGATTGATCGGTTTATTCACTATACAATACTGTACACAATTTCTGTACAGTTAATAAACTGATCGATCACAAAAAATTCCTTTGACTTTTCGCGATCGATCGATTAAATTTCATGTTATAATTTGTGAAAGTTGGATGCAATTTAGTCGAGAATTTGTAAATTTTTTTTTTTCAATTGGTAACCTGAAGAAGCAGTGCTCTTTTTTCCCCTCTTATTTATTTCCCCTTATTTCTCTTATTCCCCCATCACAACCCTAACCCTAACCCTCCATCCATCTTTGTTCTTCAATCCTCATGAAGAAGAAGAAAGAATCATGGTAGCAGCGATGGAGGAGAGCCAAACACAGATGGAGAGTTTGGATCTAGAGACGGAGTTTCTTCTCTCCAAGAAACAGACCGTGTGGCCCGCTTCTTCCTCTTCAACGGTGCTCGATGATCCTCTTCTTCTTCTTCTTCTTAGATTGATTTGGGTCACTTCAAATTTACTGTCCACAAAACAAAACCCATATAGCAAACCAACCAAGCAACCCTTAAATACCAAAACCCTAGCCTCCACACCCTCTCTCATATTCCATTCTCATCTCTCTCGCCGCGTAGCTCTAAGCTCTGTAACTTGGTACCTCTCTCTCTCTCTTCCTCTATGTGTGTATCTGTTTGGTTGCTGAGAAAACGAGTGAAAGTGAAGTAAAATGAGTTTTTGAATGATGTGGTTTGGTTTGTGGGGAAATGAAGAGGGGATTATATAAAAAAAAAAACATGGGGTCTTAAGGTTTTCCATGTTAGATTTTGGGGTTTCTGAAAAGTTTTGATTTTGTTTATTGTTTTTATTGCTTTTGTTGCTTTTGGGTATTATGATTTGGTTTATGTTTTGTTTGAGATTTTTCTTTGTTTCATGATGGAACTGATGGAAGTACTAAGATTCTGAACTTGGGCTTGTCTTATTTTTCTGGGATTTTATGTGTGTAGTAGTTGTGTATGTCAAGTATTAGCTCAGTTGGTGTTTATGTATAGATGGGAATTTATGGGTGATGCTTTTGATTGCTGTATAGATTCAAGTGTGTAATACCCCATATATTTATGTCTATATGTATGCGTGATTCGCTTTTAAATGGATTTAATAAGAAAAATGTATGTTTATGTGTGTTTATGTATGGGTGATGTTTGTATGCATGTATTGGCGTATGTTGTTTGCATTTCAGAGGCATATTTCAAAGGCATTTGTTATTCATTTGTGTGATGGTAGAGAGAAAAAAAAAAATTGAAGATGGATGGATGTATCCTATATCTATTTCTTAGGTTGTTTTTTTTTTCTTTTTTGTTGGTGTTTGCTTTTTGGTGACTAGATACCAATAAATTAATAACCAATCTTTGTGTTTGAGGTATGATACAAGTCCTTCACTGAAATGAATCTAAGGAGAGCCATATCAAGTTGATACATCTTAACTTTGTTTGAATAAATTTACAACTTATGAAAAGGTATAAAGACTGTGTACACATGGATCCTCTCCATTTCATGTCTTTATTTGATGGTGATGTGGTATTAGGGTAATCTAATTAGTATGTTATTTAGTCAAATGTTAACCTTTTTTTTTTTTGGTTAACTTGGGTGTCCGGGCCAACGTTCCGTGGATACGCGCACCTCGAATAATCACAAGGGACTCAATGGCACTATGTACCCAAATCAGAACTCATAGATGAAGAGGATGGGACAGATGTGAACATGTAAGTTTAAAATACCCGTGTTACCCAAATATCAACCTAAGAGGGGGGGTGATTTAGGTTGAGGCAAACTTTTTCGATTTAAATGCGGAATTAAAAACTATTTTCAATTAGCAAAAACAAATTTAAGAACACAATTCAATTGCAATAAGATATGATAGAAAATCAAACACAAGCATATATAAGCAATTGAATAAGTAAGAGATAGAGATAGAGAAAATCAAACACAGTGATTGTTATCGAGGTTCGGCTTCCCTGCCTACATCCCCGCCTCAAGATCACTTCTCGAGGATTCCCAAATTCCACTAATTTGACAATCTTCTTTCGGGTGAAGATCAAAACCGTTACAAATCTTCTTTACACGGTGAAGAGTAACCACCGAGTGAAAAATCCTTTTCACTCTTAGGATTTATACCAAGACCCACAAATCTTCCTTACAAGGTGAAGAGTAACCACCCAGTGAAAAATCCTTTTCACTACTTAGGATTTATACCAAAACCCTAACAAAAACACTCAATGGTTTCAACAAAGTATTTGTTGTACAAGATAAGGCTCTCTCAAAGAGTAATTGTACACAATATGCTCACTCTAATAGTATATCAAGGATTTGATCAATATGGCTCAAAAAGTGTTTAGAGAAATTTTTTTCAATCAAGGATTTTGAATGATATGAAAATATAAGCTTGAGAAGGATGGATTGATGTATAAGATGTTATCTTTTCTATCTTTGATTTCTCTTGTATGCTTGATGTTTAGAAATGAAGAAAGGGTAGTATTTATAGCCATCATGTTGTCTTGCATTCTTCTTGATTTTCAATCAATCAATTTGTTTTCTTTGAAAACTTTTCTTCTTAAGATTTTTCAACCATAATTGATATGGTTGTCTTGCATGTGAATTTCAATCAAGTTGCTTTCTTTGAAAACTTTTCTTCTTAAGATTTTTCAACCATAATTGATATGATTGTCTTGCATGTGAATTTCAATCAATCAAATTTGTCTTTGAAGACTTTAAGAGATTTTTCAATTGATATGGTTGTCTTATATTTGAATTTCAACCAATCAAGTTGTCTTTGAAGACTTTAAGAGATTTTTCAATTGATATGGTTGTCTTATATTTGAATTTCAACCAATCAAGTTTGTCTTTGAAGACTTTAAGAGATTTTTCAATTGATATGGTTGTCTTATATTTGAATTTCAACCAATCAAGTTTGTCTTTGAAAACTTTAAGAGATTTTTCAATTGATATGGTTGTCTTATATTTGAATTTCAACCAATCAAGTTTGTCTTTGAAAACTTTAAGAGATTTTTCAATTGATATGGTTGTCTTATATTTGAATTTCAACCAATCAAGTTTGTCTTTGAAAACTTTAAGAGATTTTTCAATTGAAGTTGGTTTTAAAGTTGAGCCTTAAAGATCAAATCTTAATAAACTTTACAAAACCTAACTCTTACTTCTCATATGTCTCGGATCATTGTCTTTGAGCTTGATTTCTTTGTCTTGAGTCTTGATGACTTTGATCTTCAATGAATTTGCAACTTGTCAACTTTGCATTTGCTTGATATTTGAATTGGCCATCTTGGTCCAATTAAATCAATAGTCAAAATTAAGCTTTAAAACATAAATCATTAGTTCATATGAAAATATCATTAATGAACAACTTAAAATCATGGTTATCATCAAAACTACATGAATGTCCTTGGATTAATTAGCCAATTAATAATTATTGAAACCTTGAGGCTAACAATCTCCCCCTTTTTGATGATGACACATATGATATGATATTTTTATACGATTTATGATTTTGAAGCTTTTCTTGAAAAGCTCCCCCTAAAATAATGCATATCTTTATATTAGAGATTTTTAAATCTCCCCCTATCTTTATGCATAGATCAATTTGTCATTTAAGTATTATCAAGCAATCAATATATATATGCGTATTTTTGCCAATTATTGCAAGATATGATAATTCACCAATAGATATGATAATTCATTAATAGATACAAAAAAATGTCATATCTTTCTCCCCCTTGGCATCATCAAAAATAAATATTATATTCAATATCTCCAAACATCATTCAACATTTTAAACAACCAAAAAAAAAAAAATTTATTTCTCCTTTGATTTAGTTCAAACATAGAACAACTAACTAATATAACATATTTCTCCTATTTGGTACAAAGAAATAAAACAAATATATTCATATTTGTAAGATTCTTCATCCTAGTGGTTCGGTTGGATTGAGGGGTTCGGTTGAAGATGCTTCAGGAAAGGATATGATGTCCCTTGCCATATGCCTAAGAATGCTGATGATTTAAGCAATCTGGAAAGGACATGGGATGATGCCCATATATTACGTACTCTCTCTCTTCTGTCATACAAAGCTTCAGGTGTATCAACAGTTGTATGAACGGGATGATTCGGATGAGGAAGATATATTTGGAGTGTATGCTAAAGATCTTCCCATCAACCTGGTGTATGAGAGAGGTACTTCAACCGAGAAGCATGATCAATAATAATCTTGCTTCGTGGAAACTTGATCAATAATAATTTTGCTTCTATCTGAGAAGATCAAGTATTTGATTTTATGAATCTCTAAATGATGCTGCATCCTCTTAGAGTGTTATCTAAAGAATGAGAGAAAATATTATCGGAGAGGTGTGAGTATGTAGTGGAGAGGTGAAGCGAATTTATAGGACAGACGCGCTGTTTGAAAGAATGGTTCAGATTTTGCTACGTGTCATAAGTGTGAATGAATGGTTCAGATTTTGCTATGTGTCATAAGTGTGAATGAATGGTTCAGATTTTGCTACGTGTCGTAAGTGTGAATGAAGGGTTCAGATTTTGCTATGTGTCAGACTTATCCAATTACGCACGCCATAGACACCGATAAATCAGGAAGTTTGAAAAAAAATTTCTGCTTTTTCAGAAAACAAGATCTTGTCGACGCATCGAGTTCTGAGTCAGTGATATTTCCGTATACGTTAAATCTCGAGATTTGAACGTTGAATTTTGAAGAAAAATCTCGGGAGTCGGGTGATAGGTACAGGCTGGTGTTCAAAAATCTGAGGTTTATTTAACACACACTAATTTTCGATGAACTTCATCATTTTCAAACTCTTAGCTTAATCTCTTATTAGATTTTCTAGAATGGCTTCCTCTTCTTCTCAAAACAAACCAGAAACAATTAATCTAAATGATACACCTAGTGTGATGCCAGAAGTCTGGCGTCCTTACTTCCTTTCAATTAATGGCCCTGTATCAGTAACTGATTCAGTGATATTGAATGGTGAGACTGCCACCGCAGTAGCTGCCGGTCTTTGTACTCCGGAGGATGCAAAGGTTTTAGCTGGGAGGACTGACCCACAAATAATAAATGAATCATTGGCACTCACGATTCAGTGTACTGCCACTGTTTCTAACATGGGACGTCGTCTTCATGTTAGGAATATGGAAGTGAAAGCGCTGCGTTCTCAAGTCACCATTTTACAAAGGTTGCTGAAGGAGAGTAAGAAGAAAGTAGGGGAGGTCAAGGAGGAGAACAAAAGGCTGAAGGCGCTCGTGGATTCTTATGCCGATGATTTGGTAATCCGGTCCACAGAGCAGAGCAAGACCACTAATAAGCTGCAGAAGCAGTACGAGAAGCTACTAGCTGAGGTGAAGGAATTGACTTCTCGCTCTATCCCCAAATAAATGTAGTGGGAAGTGTAGTGGTTTTTCCTTTTGTGGTGGCTTCTCCTTTGTGGCTTCTCCTTTGTGGCTTTCCTTTTGGCTTTCTTTTTAATAAACTCAAGTTTGTTTAAATGATGAGTTTTATTTCTTATTTTATGCATGAACATATACGCAAATATACATAGAACTGGGCATATAATTTAATGTTCAAACAATATAACTAGGAAGATATAAAATGAACAATTTTATGAACATGATATGCATAAAATCATTTTATATTCAATTCTTAAGGTATATATAGATTTAACATAGTTGAATCAAATAAGTTTAAACTCATTTGATATCAACGTATCTAGCCATACCTATTTCACGTCGAATTGTGCAAAATCGTTCTTCAATGAGAGGTTTCGTGAGAATATCCGCCCATTGACTATCGGTGCTCACAAATTCAAGTTCAATGTCCCCTTTTTGCACATGATCTCTTATAAAATGGTATCTAATTTCAATGTGCTTTGTGCGAGAGTGTTGGATAGGATTTTTACTTAAACTTATGGCACTTGTGTTATCACACCTTATGGGAATATGATCAAAAAGAATTTTAAAATCCTCTAGTTGTTGTTTTATGTAGAGAGATTGAGCACAACAACTACCGGCCGCTACATATTCGGCTTCCGCCGTTGATAAGGCCACAGAATTTTGCTTTTTACTAAACCATGATACTAGTGAGTGTCCTAGAAAGTGACAAGTACCACTAGTGCTTTTGCGATCAATTTTGCAACCAGCAAAATCCGCATCCGTGTAGCTTATTAAGTCAAATGAATTTGACTTAGGGTACCATAATCCTAAATCAATGGTTCCAAGCAAATATCGAAATATTCGTTTGACTGCAATTAAGTGTGATTCTTTAGGACAAGATTGAAATCGGGCGCAAAGACATACACTAAACATTATATCGGGTCTACTTGCGGTTAAATAAAGTAAACTACCAATCATACCTCGATATAGCTTAACGTCCACCGGTTTACCTTTCTCATCTTTGTCAAGCTTTGTTGAAGGACTCATGGGAGTTCCATATGCTTTAGCATTTGTCAATCCAAATCTTTTTAGTAAGTCTATGACATATTTGGATTGATTTAAGAATATCCCATCTTCGGTTTGCTTTATTTGAAGTCCGAGAAAGAATTTTAGCTCACCCATCATACTCATTTCGAATTCATCCTGCATAGTCTTAGAGAATTCTTTGCACAAGTTTTCATTAGTAGAACCAAATATAATATCATCAACATAGATTTGCACAATAAGCATGTCTTTTCCATCAAACATTAGAAATAATGTTGTGTCAAGTTTTCCACGTGTAAAACCCTTTTCAATAAGGAAACCACTTAGTCGTTCATACCAAGCTCTTGGAGCTTGTTTTAAACCATATAAAGCTTTTGATAATTTAAAAACGTGGTTTGGAAATTCATGATTTTCAAATCCAGGAGGTTGTTCTACATAAACTTCTTCGGCAATAAAACCATTTAAAAAGGCACTTTTGACATCCATTTGAAATAATTTAAAATTTTTAAAACATGCAAAAGCAAGTAACATGCGTATAGCTTCTAATCTAGCAACTGGAGCATAAGTCTCTCCATAATCAATACCTTCCTCTTGATTATAACCTTGAGCGACTAACCTTGCTTTGTTCCTTACTATTATACCTTCTTCATCCTTTTTGTTTCGGAATACCCATTTTGTACCAATGACGGAGTGGTCCTTGGGTCTAGGTGCAAGAGTCCATACCTTGTTTCTTTCAAATTGGTTTAGCTCTTCTTGCATTGCCAAGATCCATGATTCATCTTCAATAGCTTCATTTATGTTCTTTGGTTCAATTTGTGAGAGAAACGCCATGTTGTTGCAGATGTTCTTGAGCTTTGATCTTGTGCTTACTCCACGTTCAACTTCACCAATGATCAATTCTTTAGGATGACTATGGACTACGTTCCAACTTTTTGGTAATTCTTCATTGTTGGTTGGAGGAAGCGCTTTTTCTTCATCTTTTGGTTCATCTACTTGATCTTTGACTTTTTCACTTAAATCAACTTGGTTAGATGAACTAGCTTTATTTTCAAGAGAAATTGGCTCATCATCACAATTATTTTTGATATGGAATGGATTAGTTTCATCAAAAACAACATGCATAGATTCATCAACAACCATAGTTCGTTTATTGAACACTCTATATGCTTTACTATTTGTAGAATAACCAAGGAATATACCTTCATCGGATTTAGCATCGAATTTACCAAGATTATCTCTATCATTCAATACAAAGCACTTACATCCAAAAACTTTGAAATATCCAATGTTAGGTTTTCGATTATTCCATAGTTCATAAGGAGTTTTATTTAAAGTGTTTCTAATGATGGTTCTATTTATAACATAGCAAGCGGTGTTAACAGCTTCAGCCCAAAAGTATTGAGGTAAATTATGTTCATTAAGCATAGTTCTAGACATTTCTTGAAGTGATCTATTTTTACGTTCTACTACTCCATTTTGTTGAGGAGTACGAGGTGCCGAGAAATTGTGTCCAAAACCATTTTGATCACAATATAGTTCAATATCTTGATTATCAAATTCTCTACCTCTATCACTTCTAACATTGTTAATTGTATAACCTTTTTCATTTTGAATTCTTCTACAATGTTTAACAAATGCTTTATGAGCTTCATTTTTGTGAGCAAGAAATAATACCCATGTATAGCGAGAGTAATCATCAACAATTACAAATGCATACAATTTGCCACTTAAGCTAGCGGTTCTAATAGGACCAAATAAATCCATATGCAATAGTTCTAGAGGTCTTGAAGTAGAAATAACTTTCTTTTTCTTAAAAGATGACTTTAGTTTGTTTACCTAGTTGACATGCATCACATATTTTATCTTTAACAAATTTAGTAACCGGCAAGCCTTTTACTAAATCAAGTTTAGACAATTTTGAGAGTAATTCCATATTGGCATGTCCTAATCTTCTATGCCACAACCAACTATTTTCATTTATGGCAGCAAGGCAAATTGATTCTTTTGAAGTCATATTATCAAAATCAATAGTGTAGACATTTTCATTTCTAAATGCCACAAATAAAACTTGATTATCAATTTCATTTACTATAATGCACATGATTGATTTGAAATATTACATTATAGCCTTTATCACACAATTGGCTAATACTTAGCAAGTTATGTTTCAAGCCATCAACCAAGAGAACATCTTCAATAACAAGAGAATGTGTTTTACCAATATTACCTATACCGATGATCTTTCCTTTTGAGTTATCACCGAATTTGACATTTCCTCCATCTTTTAGAGTAAGAGAAGTGAACTTGTTTTTGTCACCTGTGTCATATGCCTTGAACATCCACTGTCATTGAGAAACCACTTATCCTTGGTAGATTTGGATATCAAGCATACCTACAAAACAACTTCAAATAACCTTCTTTGGTACCCAAATTTTCTTGGGTCCACTAGGGTTAGCTTTTGGAGGAGTAGTTCCTTTGACTACCCAAATCATATTTTTCATGGGACATGTATGAATATTATGCCCTAATTTTCCACAATGTTTACATATGGGAGATTTCAAGAAGTTTTCATTAATGAAAAATTTTTGATAGTGTTTTTCTTTTATTTTCGGGTTATATCCAATACCCGCTTTGTCAAAAACACATCTTTGACTACCTAACAAATTATCCAAATTTTTCTTTCCATTTGTAAAGTTAGTCAAAATTTTGTTTAAGTTTTCAACTTTGAGTTTTAATTCTTTATTTTCATTTACTAAGAGATTTGAATCATAAGCTATTTGTGATGATGTTTCCACATCTTTTGCTTTCATTTTCTCAATGAAGCTTTGTGATTCAATTTTCAACTTAATTATTTCTTTTTCTAAAGATAGATTTTTATCATTTAAAGAAATAATTTGTTTTTCTAAAATTTCATTTTTGCTTTTGAAATCATCTAATTCGTTTGAAAGAGATGTGACTTTCTTTTTAAAAACTTTATTTTTCAAAACATTCTTCTCAAATTCTTCAACCAATTCTTCAAAAGCATTTTGTAATTCATCATAGCTATAAGATTCATCTTCTAAAGAATTAAGTTTAGAAGTTACCTCATCTTCATATGCCATTAAGCAAAAAGCTTCGGTAGAATCTTCTTCATCGTTGGATGTTTGAGGGCTAATGCTTGTACATTCATCTTTCTCTATTTGAGGCAATTTGTGATCATGAACAAGCATGCTCATCTTTGATTCTTGACTTGCTTCTTCATATGTAGCTTCAAGTCTTTCCCAAATTTCTTTAGCTGAATTACAACTTGAAATTTCATCAAATTCCTTTGAGTCAAACGCACAATATAAACAATTCATAGCTTTATAATTTAATTCAATGAGTTTGACATCATTTTCATCCCATTCAGTTTCTTGTTTGGGTATTTCTTGTTCTTCTACTATTTTAGTAGGAACATGAGGACCATTTACAATGATTTTCCATATGAGATAATCTTGACCTTTAATGTACGTAGTCATTCTAGTTTTCCAATAACTATAATCACTACTATTGAACAAGGGTGGTCTATTTGTAGATTGACCTTCAACCATTTGAGGTCTAAATGTGTTTGCCATGATCTTAACTCTAAGATTGTTAAATCTATATGTAGAGCCTTGGCTCTGATACCAATTGTTACCCAAATATCAACCTAAGAGGGGGGGTGATTTAGGTTGAGGCAAACTTTTTCGATTTAAATGCGGAATTAAAAACTATTTTCAATTAGCAAAAACAAATTTAAGAACACAATTCAATTGCAATAAGATATGATAGAAAATCAAACACAAGCATATATAAGCAATTGAATAAGTAAGAGATAGAGATAGAGAAAATCAAACACAGTGATTGTTATCGAGGTTCGGCTTCCCCGCCTACGTCCCCGCCTCAAGATCACTTCTCGAGGATTCCCAAATTCACTAATTTGACAATCTTCTTTCGGGTGAAGATCAAAACCGTTACAAATCTTCTTTACACGGTGAAGAGTAACCACCGAGTGAAAAATCCTTTTCACTCTTAGGATTTATACCAAGACCCACAAATCTTCCTTACAAGGTGAAGAGTAACCACCCAGTGAAAAATCCTTTTCACTACTTAGGATTTATACCAAAACCCTAACAAAAACACTCAATGGTTTCAACAAAGTATTTGTTGTACAAGATAAGGCTCTCTCAAAGAGTAATTGTACACAATATGCTCACTCTAATAGTATATCAAGGATTTGATCAATATGGCTCAAAAAGTGTTTAGAGAAATTTTCAATCAAGGATTTTGAATGATATGAAAATATAAGCTTGAGAAGGATGGATTGATGTATAAGATGTTATCTTTTCTATCTTTGATTTCTCTTGTATGCTTGATGTTTAGAAATGAAGAAAGGGTAGTATTTATAGCCATCATGTTGTCTTGCATTCTTCTTGATTTTCAATCAATCAATTTGTTTTCTTTTGAAAACTTTTCTTCTTAAGATTTTTCAACCATAATTGATATGGTTGTCTTGCATGTGAATTTCAATCAAGTTGCTTTCTTTGAAAACTTTTCTTCTTAAGATTTTTCAACCATAATTGATATGATTGTCTTGCATGTGAATTTCAATCAATCAAATTTGTCTTTGAAGACTTTAAGAGATTTTTCAATTGATATGGTTGTCTTATATTTGAATTTCAACCAATCAAGTTTGTCTTTGAAGACTTTAAGAGATTTTTCAATTGATATGGTTGTCTTATATTTGAATTTCAACCAATCAAATTTGTCTTTGAAGAACTTTAAGAGATTTTTCAATTGATATGGTTGTCTTATATTTGAATTTCAACCAATCAAGTTTGTCTTTGAAAACTTTAAGAGATTTTTCAATTGATATGGTTGTCTTATATTTGAATTTCAACCAATCAAGTTTGTCTTTGAAAACTTTAAGAGATTTTTCAATTGATATGGTTGTCTTATATTTGAATTTCAACCAATCAAGTTTGTCTTTGAAAACTTTAAGAGATTTTTCAATTGAAGTTGGTTTTAAAGTTGAGCCTTAAAGATCAAATCTTAATAAACTTTACAAAACCTAACTCTTACTTCTCATATGTCTCGGATCATTGTCTTTGAGCTTGATTTCTTTGTCTTGAGTCTTGATGACTTTGATCTTCAATGTGTTTGCAACTTATCAACTTTGCATTTGCTTGATATTTGAATTGGCCATCTTGGTCCAATTAAATCAATAGTCAAAATTAAGCTTTAAAACATAAATCATTAGTTCATATGAAAATATCATTAATGAACAACTTAAAATCATGGTTATCATCAAAACTACATGAATGTCCTTGGATTAATTAGCCAATTAATAATTATTGAAACCTTGAGGCTAACAACCCGCACCTCGAATTAGTAATTTCAATTGGGTAGGTTTAAAATATACATTAAATATGAACATGTAAGTACATATTACTTGGTTAGTTTAAAAATTTCTTGTAACTACATATAAGTACATTATACAATACATTCAATTGGTTTGATTCTATATCAGCATTCATGTTGATTAGATTTGGGCATTAAATACATTCAATTGGGTTGATTCTATTTGGAAATTCAATACATTTTGCAATTGCATATTTATTATTCATGTAATTACATATTACTTATAAATTTTTTTTGAATGTTTATTCATATTATTACATATTCAATATAGGTTGCGAAAATCATAAGAGTTGAATGTCTTATTACCTGATATGGACAACATCTGAATGGTTGGTGCCTTATTACCTGATATGGACAACATCTAAATGGTTGGATCAAAGCCAATTATAGAATTTGTCTTGTTCTGTATTTGGGTTTGATGAAGTGTATGTTGAAGTGTACCCCTGAAAAGATGTGATTTTTTTATTGAATAATGTTTATGCGTAGACAAATTCTAATGTATACCCTAATATATAGTAATCTTTGTGTGCGTACGAAATTTAAAATTCATACTCATTAATTTACCTGTGCATCTGTTGCGGTTGTGTACGACGGGTTCTCCATCATTGTAGCATATACACTTGTGTCATAGGAAATTGAGTTGTACACTACAGGATTGAATGACATGTCTTCTGGTGAGGCCAATTGTAGTGTAGGGCTGGAGATTGTATTTGGGTTGGATGAATTGTATACTGACGTGTACCCCTGAAAAGATGTGATTTTTTTATTCAATAATGTTTCTGCGTAGAAAATGGCCATGTATAGCCCAATATATAGTAATATTTGTGTGCATACGAAATTTAAAATTCAGTCATTAATTTACTTGTGCATCCGTTGCGGTTGTGTACGATGGGTTCTCCATCATTGTAGCACATACACTTGTGTCATAGCAAATTGAGTTGTACACTACAGGATTGAATGACATGTCTTCTTCTGAGGCGAATTGTATTGTAGGGCTAGAGATTTGGCTGTTATTATCCATCTTATTGATGTTTGATAAAGGGCATGTTCATTTTGTGTGTCCTTCTTCCTTGCATAGGGCACACTTTCTTTTTTTTATTTCCTTTCCCTTGTCAGCCTTTTGTCCACCTTTAGTATGTGCAACTCGTAGATCTTTTAGAATATCTACCCTACTAGATGATCTGTTTATGTCTTCATCGTTGTAACTTATATCTGATGCATGTAAGTGATGCATTTGTTGTGTTAGCATATCCAATCCAGCATTGAATTGTCTATACCCTTCATCCGATCTTGACGCTATGTAACACAAATTGTTGCATCTAGATGTTAATGCACCATACCATACGACCTCAGTTACATCATTAGGATCGTGTAATGAATGATAAGTTGGTCTACTATTGGACTTTGCAATTTTGGTCCATCTCAGGCTAATGAGGTTTTGAGGTATTTCTTTAAGCCTCACAACCTTCATAACGTGGAAGGTGTGCTCGCAAGGTAGTCCAACTGTTTCAAACTCTAAGCAGGTACATCTTATAGACACACTTGTCGCATCAAATGTCACTTCCCAACGTGCTATACGATTTTGAGTCGTTTCTAAGGTATACGTTCGAAGTTGATGTTTAATACTCCCCCAACAATATCTCTGAAATAAGTATCCCTCCTGTTTTAGTCGACTCATTACTTTTTGAAATGAGGTTCGTGTATATATTGATGCTGCATGTCTCTCAATGTGAGGTAGTACTGTCCCAGCTGATGGTGGCTTCTTCTGCTATGTGATGTAGTCTTCTTGGGACTCAGAATGTCGCATCCCGTCAAGTTTCTTGTGAAACTGTTTAATGAAGTCAACTAATGAAGCTTTTTCTTCTAGGGAACGCTTCATGTATGCATGCGTACCCTCACATCTTTGGGTGCTTCTTATTTCCGTCCAAAATTTTCCTCTCAAGTATGCCTCTGCCCACATTGCCCGATCGGTATTCATTTTACGTAACCACTCGTTTTCTTGTAGGTGAAAGTCATCAATCATAGAATTCCAATTCTCTTCGAATTGGTCACGTGTTTGGATGTCATTCATCAATTTATGAAATGCCTGAAGGGCTACACTATTCTTTATATGTTGTTTGGCATTGAGTGTCAGATGCCATGTACAAAGTCTATGGTTGGCATTTGGGAAAACTGTGTTGATAGCATTGCGCATTGCACTGTCCCCATCAGTTACCACTGAAACCGGTGATTTATTGTTCATTGCATCATGGAATGCTTGTAAGAGCCATGTGTATGCTTCCTCTGTTTCTACGTTCAATAAACCACTTCCGAAGACGATTGTCTGATGATGGTGGTTCACACCAATAAGTACCACAAATGGTAAATTGTATTTATTTGTCTTATATGTTGAGTCGAATGCTACCACATCTCCAAAGCATGCATAATCCAAGCGTGAGGTAAAGTCACTCCAAAATAAACATTCTAGGTGGCCATCTTCATCTGTCTTGTATGCAGAATAAAAGTCGGGCTCCTTAGAAGCTATCCCTTCTAGGAAGCTTCGTGCACTGTTTGCATCACCATCTCCTACTTGTGACTGGCGATAAGCATATGTGTAGTTGTATAAATCTTTTTTTGTAAATTGTAGTCTGTTGTATCCTCCTGCTTGGTGCGCTAGATGCTCGTACATTTGGGATTGCTTTATTCCAGTTTGGTACAACGATTGAATTTCAGCTTTCTCACCTTTAGCGATGGTGCGATGGGCTGGAATGAAAAATCTTTGGTGTGTATCTGTCAATGCATGGTTGTGTGTAAGTTCAAGGTTTGCAACAACCCAAGTATTGGAGGTTTTATCCAACTTGACACGCAAGAATGCCTCACATCCACATCTAGTTATGGATCGTTCTTGGCGTTGGCTTCCGTCTTCTTCATTACTTGTTGTCCTTTGAACCCTTCTTTTGAACATACCCATTTTCGCGCGATCACCTCTCCATTCCTATCTGTTTTTATGTCTTCTCTTCGCACCCCAAATCCCATTAAGAAGCTGTAGTGTTTGTACCATTCTTCCCATTTTGTTACGGTATGAAAAGTCATCCTTGAAATATCATCTTTTGTATAATGAATTGCACGCCTTTAATTTGTTGGATTTACACTAACAGCATTGTATGTGGTGTTTCTTGAAGTACCTACTTTAGCGTAACCACTTGTATCCATCTTTTGGTATGTGGTGATGAATCCTGCAAGTAAACATTGACAACTTGTTAACATTTACCAACTTTTGACATTTATTGTCCCAATTAAGTGCTAAATATATGTGTATTCCTTCTACAAATGTACCATACCATGTTTGCAACATCTTGAAGTATGCCATGTTTGTGAATATGATATGTTATAGGTAAATACATATTTTACAACAGATGCCTATATTCTTGGGATGTTTTAGTCATATGTATAATTCATTGCTTGGTATTGTGCAGGTGTGATGACATGGAGTCTTGAGTTTCCCTTAGTTAAATTGGCGACGGTCATATATGAACTTGTATTGTATTTCATAAATGATGTACTATACACCATTCAAGATGGTGGGAAATGTGTATTTTCATAGTTTCGCATGACAAAAAATTTGTAGTTCTTCCTAGTGTTATAGTGAATTTTTATCGAACTCGGGGCCAGTATGATCATCTGGATGTCCAGGACGACCATGACCGTTATGACCAATATCATGACCGTGGTCATGACCAATATGATCGAATGGAGGATTACCAATATGAGCATGCAACATCCGAGTCACGTGAAAGGGAGAGAACAAGAGATGTGGAGCATGAGTATCGACGATCGGAGAGGTCACTCACTGCCTACACTGGTTTACCCAATGCTCTTTTTATGACTTCAGGATATCATTTAATCAAATCTCAGGAGTGTTATTTGGGGCAACTTCCTTTTGAAAGGATGTTAAATTATCCTTATCATTGTTGAGTAAACCCTATGTTTAAAGATTTTATGACTGGGCTGCTTAAGGATCCGTTCTTGTGTTGGTGAATTTTTTTTTTTTTTTTTATGTTTGAGATGGAATGAGACTTTATATTGAAATTATTTGCACTTACTTTTCTTTGTTTTCTTTCTTGTTGTAAACTTTAGACTCTTTGAAGTATTAGTGGACTATATTACATTCATTCACATGTGCCTTCTTTACATTCCAACCTGTGTGCTGTTTCACCTGGGTTGCATAACAAGGAGTAATTTTAATTCTTAAAATCTTTCGCGGCTGGATCCTATAAAGAGCCTTTTTGATATAGTAGACTCTGTTGATATCTGTTTCAAAATTATGTTGTTGCATGGCAGTGAACAAATAGCCTTAAGTTTCCAGTGAAAAGCATTTCAGTCTAAGCCTGGACCGATCGATAATTCCTTTGAAAATTGGATTCTATCTATTGTAAATTTCCCACAAGTAAAGTGAAAATAAGGACCGCTCGTACAATCCTTTGAAAATTGTAACCGATCGATTCCATATTCTCCATAATTGTACAGAGAATAATGGGATCGATTGGCTATTTCCTTTGCAAATTGAAAAGATCGATCGCAAAATTCCCAATAGTGAAACTATGGACCGATCGATCGCTAATTCTTTTGATAATTTTATCGATCGATCGCTTATTCCCCAGAAATTGTATAGAGAATAATACGATCGATCGGCTATTTGCTTTGCAAATTTAAGAGATCGATCGGAAATTCCCTTCAGTACAATTGTACAGAGAATAATACGATCGATTGGCTATTTGCTTTGCAAATTTAAGCGATCGATCGCTAGTTCCCCAGAAATTATGCAGTGAATAATGAGATTGATCGTGAGAATTCCTTTGAAATATTTGGAGCAATCGTAAGTTTGAAAGAAATTGTACACAAAGTCCATGTAATACTAATAATGATAGATTCCGCATTATAATGATAGTAATAATTTGACTACTATTATACTTTATGCAAGAAATTTTTTTTTTTTTTTTTCTTTCCTTGATATGTATTATGCGAATACTGATTGGCATTTATGTAAAAGTGATAATTTTTTATTAATTGTTTTTTTAATTGTCATAGTTCTTTCGATGCGTATCAATTTTTTTATTTATAATTTTCTAAAGGTTTGTCTGAGATAGGTCGAACTAGTGTTGTATATTCATTACTAGCCTCCTTAGAGACTCTATTTTATTTTTTGGGCAAATTGTAGGTTAATTTGATGGCGGATGAAAAAGGAAAAAGAAAAAAAATAAATTTAATATCACTGCCATTATTAAATTAGAATTTCAATTTCAAAATTAAACTTTAATATTGATTCTAGTTGCATCAAATCAAAAACAAAAACAATCTGAGGAGACCAAAGTCAAGAAAAGACAAATCTAACAAAAATATGATTATTATTATAATCATATTTGGCATAACTTAGTTAACTCGAATGGGCTAATAAAATTCTAGCTTATGTAATTGACATTGTGAAAAAGAAAAGACAAAAAGTTTTTTGAACAGAGGTGTCGTTTGTCACAAAAAATAATTCGAAAAACATAGACATTTTATCAAAATTAATATTTATATTACTATTGTTAGTATTAAGATGCCTTTTAGTAGTAGGAGATTTATTTAAAATAATTGGCCAAATTACAAATTACATCCTTTAAGTTTGGTCAAAGTTTAATTTAGTCCTCTAAGTTTTGACCATGTCAATTCAGTCCTCTAAGTTTCGTTCCATTTCAATTCATTATTTCTGTTAATATTTCCTTTATCTATTTTGCTTTTGCTGTTAAATTTTTTATTTTTTATTTCCTGTTTCTTTAATAAAAAACCCAGAAAATTCATAAAAGATATTTTTTGGAAAAAAAATATATATATATTTAATGATGAACACATGAAAATTAACGATGAATTCCAAAACAATGAAACAATCTCAACAATCTAAACATCCCAAATACGATAATAATCAGACCCAAGTTTCAACCCAGCAACAAGAAATGAAGAAAACTCAAGAGAACATAAAACTGATAGAAGCAAGGACATTGAGAAACCCAGAAAAACCCAAATGCCTTAATCACAATTGGCAAACCCCAGTTGCCCAAAACATAACCAAACCCACCATTTATTTTCTTTATTTCTTTCTTTTATCTCTCTCTCTCTCCCCCTATCTCTCTCTTAGACAGTTGCCCTCTTCACAATCATTCATGGCGGCACTAACATCGGCCACGATGTTCAGATCGCAAAAAAGAGAGCTAGTCACGCGAGGATCAAGATCTGGATTTTGTTGTTGGGGTCGAAAATTTCGTGGCACTCCACCATGTTCAGGGTTGTCCACGTCGCGGAGGAAATGCAGACAACGATTGTCCACGTTCGGGGTACCTACTGGTGCTGGCGGCGATGTCTTTTAACGGAGGGTGTTCATGCTCATGGTGTTGGGCCACGCGACTGGCTGGGTTTGATGGACTGGTGATGGTTTTGGGGAATGATTGGCAAGGTTTGAGGGACTGTTGGATGGATTTGAAGGACAAAAACGGTGGGTTTGGTTATGTTTTGGGCAATTGGGGTTTGTCAGAGGTGATTAAGGCTAGAAGATCTGGGTTTGTGGTTGGATGGGTGACGAAGTCAATCTGAATTTTTCTGGGTTTCTTAGTGTTCTTGCTTCTCTTTTAGTGTTATTGTTGTTAGGTTGTACCTTGGGTCTGATTTTAGGATGTTTAGATTGTGTCATTGTTTAATTGTTGAGATGATTGTAGGATGTTTAGATTGTTTCATTGTTTTGGAATTAATTGTTAATTTTCCTGTGTTCATCATTAAATTTTTCTTTTTTTTGAAAAACATTTTTTATGAATTTTCTGGATTTTATATTAAAGAAACTGGAAAAAAAAAAAAAAATGTTGATTTGGACTACTTATAAGCCACGTATGATGCTCAGTAGGCACTACAGTGGCCAGATTGGCGCTTAACACAGGGGCTGTAACATAAATTAATGGAAGGATGCATTTGACAGCTAAAAAGAGTTATAGGGCTCAAATGAAAATTTTTTAAGTTAGGGGTCAAAATGAAAATACCCCCTAAGTTAGGGGGCAAAAAATTAACTTTAGTCTATATTTTAAATAATTTGTTAGTATATGTTTTTATTTAAAAGGTTTTTTGGCATAGACGTACAAACCAAAAATACATGTTGATCGGAATATTTTTTTTTTTAGATAATCTATGTTTATTAAATATATATATATATATATAAAACACACGTTTAAGAAGAAAAAAAAAATTTGGTGTTGATCATTAAAGTGAACTAATCTAATCCTTTCTTAAAAAAATAAAATAAAAAAATAGATAAGTATATTTTATTAAGATGTCTTTTAGTAGTAAGAAATTTATTTTTAAGAATTTCTAATTATCTGTTTTTATTTAAAAGGTTTTTGGCATGAATTAAAATTAATAAAATATCCAAACAAAAAATACACGTTGTTCAAATTGATGGATTTTAGATATTATGTGTTTACCGTTTGATAAATAAACTAGCTTATATCAAATTATTAACAGAGTAATGTACTGATCTCCTCAAATTCAAAAGTTAAAATAATCAGAAGTACACGTTCATTAAACCAGATTTTAATAGAAAATTGAAAAGATTTATTTATTTTTTTAAAATTTGATGGTTCGCTATCTTTAATCACTTATTTCAATGGTTAGTATAAAGGACTGGACAATTTCCCAAAAAATAAGTTGAGCCTCTGAAAACGTGCGGAGGGTATGTGAAGAGACTAGTCATTATTATTGTTATATTTACTAGTATTGTTATTAATTGTGTTATATATTATATATTTTTTTTTTCAATGTTGGGAATCATTCTTTACAAACAACATATAAAATAAATATTAAAATAGACTGCTTCTCGAATTAAAATTACTAATTAGTATCAAAGTAAGCTTTCTTAACAAAATAGGCAAATGTAAATTGAAATATTTAAAACGTTTACTCCTGAAATAGGAAATAATTAACCCCTAACCTGGTTTGAAGGAGTTATCCTCCAATCCACTACGTGGCTATTAAATAGACAAGTCATGTGTATTTTTATTCGCCTGCCTTTTTAATGAGTCAGTTTACTTTTTCAGATAATATATGTGGATAGTTTATGTAATTGACCCGTATTCGGTTGAACGAGAATTCTTCAAAACCAAGTTGGAGGTAAATCTATCTACCCAAACACACATGTTCATCTTTGAATAAAAATATAAAATTAGTTTTTATAAAAAACGTATTAATATTTCTATTATTAATTTGGGAATTGATATCACACCCTTTTTAATTATAAAATCCAGAGTGGACAAAGTTTAGACATGTGCCTAGCCATGTGCAATGCACATGATACCACTTAACTCTTGGTTAACCCCGTTAACCATAACAATTCTCTCTCTGCCTCTCCTGTAACTCACTCTCTCCTAATGATTTTGAATTCTAGTAGAATGTATTATGGCAGAGTACATATTAACATTATAATGTTTGAGATTGATTTGTTTAATATTTGAGTCTAAACATGGACTTGAGTTTGGTTCATTTGTTAGATAAACGAATATAAACAAACATTTTTTGAAATCGAGACAAGTTGTTTATGACTAGTTCAATTCATTTACATTCCTACTCATAGTTCAGTACCTATTGGGTTAACACGAGTTCCAACTTCACCTAACAATTTGAGCAATATTATAAACACAATTTTTTTCACAATATCAATAACATATAAGTTGCGTTTGGAACAACATTTTATTATGTATTAATCACAATATATCATTAAAAAATTATGAAATAAATTGTGTGTCACTATATTGATCATTTCTTGAATTTAAATTTTATTCTATAATTAAACATCTCATTAGAATCTTGATATATTATATTCCTTAATAGAAATAATATATTATTCCATATATATAAACACAATCCTAATAAATGCATAATACTATAATATATTTTATATATAAACACAATAATAATAAATGTCTTTTAATAATTATCAATTTTCATATTTAGATAAAATATAAAAGACAATAAAAATCAAAGTTAGACCAATAATTTTTTAGATTTAATTTTAATTAGTAGTAGTATAATATGAAAGTATCTCATATTTTTTAAATAGCATGATTAATTGGTATTTCAATCCAATACCAATTTGCCACCTGTTTTCCCAAAAAGCCAATTTATTGTATGGACTTAAACAGAAAAAGACACTTTTATCCTCCAAATTTTTCAAACCCCCGCCACTATCTCTCTTTCTTCTATTTCTCAAATTTGCGAAAAAACAAACCCTTTTTTTCTCTCTCCCCGTCTGCTATCTCTCCCCCTCACTGCGCCGCCGTCAACCCACTCCTAACATCGTCGTTTATAGCCTTTGCCATGGTAAGCATCTTCGTTTCCAAAGCCTGCTTGCTCTTGTTCCGTCACTGCCGTCGTTTCCAAAACCTAGGTTATGTTCTTAATGCTTTTTTTTTTTTTTTTTTTTTTAATAGTACATGACAAGATTTTCCTTGGTTTGACATAGGGTTTTCCCTGATATTTTCTAATTGTGGCTTTAGTTTGTGATTTATATAACATGAGAGTTTTTATAAAAAAAATAAAATAAAATAAAAAAAAAATTTAGTGGTGGTTGGAAGGTCTATACTCTATATCATACAATAAAACTTTATTTGCATGAGGTTAACAGTTTTTGTTACTTGGTCACAAGGTTTGCTTGAAATGGCAAGGGTTTGACATGAAAATTCAATGACAATGATGAATATAAATGAACCTATACACATTTGTGAACAATTTTCTAGAATAAAAAGAGTCAATTGAGAATATAAATTTCAGAATTGTTATATATTTGCTAGTTAATAAAAAATGTATAATTCATGTTTATACCTTGCCATTCTTAGTATCTTATCTGGATAATGTTGTGCTTACAATATATAGAAGGACAATGTGAATGCTAAACTTTGTGTACTCCATACGTTTGCTTAGTATGGAAACAATATCATAACATATAATATAAATAATCTAAATTGTAATATTTGAAAGTTAATGAGTCACAAATATTCTCACATTTGTTGAAACCTATATAAACCCAGCATATGCAACCAATTTCTTGCAGTTAAAAAGCAAAAAAGAAAAAAGATGGTGTACATAGGGTTTTGTCTGATTATTCTGGTGTTCGTGAGTTTTTCCCATTCTTTATGTTGGGTGGATGTAAGATGTTCTTAGAGTTTTACGAAACTCATGCATGTTGTATATTTTAGAGTTGGTTTTACGATTTAATGGATGTAAGTATGATTCGTTTAGTGGTAGTTGTGTAAAGTAAGCTTGTTTGAAAATTTTGAATGTGCATGCAATGTGGTTGTTGTAGAATGCCTCAGGAAATTGCATTGATGTTTTCTTAGTTGTTGTCATCATATTTGCTGTGTTTGTTGTTTCCATTTCAGTTGTTGTGATAATATTTGATGTCTTTGTTGTTTCCATTTGAGTTGTTTTCATAAAATGCAATTGTGTTTGTTGTTTCCATTCTCAGATGGTACGTACAAAGACTAAAGCTGCGAAGGTTACTGTGTCTGATACCCATCAGCCCTCTTCCTCTACCCCTCCTACACCTACTAAAATTCCCCCAGCAGCTAATAAATCCAAAAAATTTAACAAAGTAAGGTTCCCAGACTATAGATCTTTTTTTATTTATGAAAGGTACCACTCAAACCGTTGTATCCATTCGGAGAGAGAGGTGAAGTTACTTGAGTTGGTGCGCTATAGTTTGGATAAACAAATTACGGAATGCAGTTGGGAGTCAATGTATCAAGATTGGCCAACTGCTACTCCTAATGATCTTATTCCGGAGTTTTACTCCAACTTTCTAAATATCAAAACAACGACTTTAGAGTTTGATGTGTTCCTAAGAAAAAAAAATGTATCACATCTCTCCCGATGTGGTTGCTAGTGCGTTAAAAATCCCTAGGGTAGCGAAGCCTGGATATCCTTATATTGGCCAGTTGGTTCCTCTTCGAGACAGCATGATGGAACTCTTTTGTGGTAAGACTATTGCATGGGGAACAAAAAAAACAAATACCACCATTGAGTTCACATGTGAGGCTCGTCTCTTTAATTTGGTTATGTCCCACAATTTGTTGCCTGTTTCTCATAGGAACACATTCGGGCTTCGCCGAGCTCAGTTTTTATATGCCCTTATGACCTGTGTTTCCATTGATCTCCCATCGGTCATATGTAACTCTTTCATTACCATGCACCAGTCTAAAGATGCCTCACTTTCTCTAATCTATCCGTGTGCGATTACCCGTATTCTTACCCATCTGAACATGAACTTCCCCGCAGCCATTCCGTTGGTTCCTTGATCAGTGCAACCAATAAATCGTCATTCTGTCACCCGGATAGCAGCCCAAATGTAGAAGCAGAAGCAGAAGAAGCACACCAAAGAAGCGGACAATGATGAGGAAGATGATGTGGAAGATGATGCAGCTAGTCCTAGTTCTGTCGCGGATGTCACGGCTGAGCTCAAAAGTATTGTAAGTTACCTGGACCGTATTAGTTCTCAATTGAATGCGCAACAAATTGTGTTAGGCAAATTGAATACTCGTATGCGTCGTCTTGAGCAACGGGCCATGGATTCTTCTAGTGGGGCAGCATGGACACCTTCTACAAGTTCAACAGATGGTACTGAAGCAGATGGTTCTGAACCAGATGCTGCTGTTGAAGGTGACCACTATGACAAAAACGATGATATTGATGATGATGATGAGGAGGATGAGGATGAGGATGATGAGCATGGCTGTCCAAAGTAAGCCGAGTGTTCCACCGGTCGATGATTAGATTTTTTTATTATTGCAATTTTTTTGGTTTTATGTAAGGACACCAGGGGAATGGTAGCTTTTGTGTAGTACGTTTATGTTCATATGAGGTTTGAGGGACTTTTGTAGTATAATATTCACAAGTGGTAGTTTTTGTTAGTGCGTTGATGTTTATATCATATTTGTGGCTTTTGTACTATAATATTTACAAATGTGCCACAATGGCAAGGTTATTCTGACATGGTTCGTCGTACGATACCCTTTTGGAATTTAAATGAACACATTCACCAATTTTGTTAAACGACATATAGCTACCATTTCATAGGTAAATCAAAGATGCAATTCATGGTATACTTTGAGAAAATAGGTGCTTGTAGTCAAACAAAAGTTGATAACCTAAAAAAAAGAGGCCAGGATTACTTGTGATTTATATTCCGACCTCTAAATACTGTGATAATATGTAACTCTTGATGCTTACCTTGTAATGTGAGGTACTTTGGGTTTCAGTCGAGGTTGTATGATATCATGAACCTGATAATTAACACAGTAACATGGTTAAAAAAAAAAAAAAAGTTTAGTAATGGATACATATGGGCAAATGTATACATTTTTACATAATCTAGATAAGTAATCTTAAGATTATTTGTGTAGTAATCTTTACAACAAATTGGAACTACGACCAATCCCACATTTCTTTCGTAAACATTACGGTGAGGTCGTAGATTGCACAAAGGGAAATGCAATCCATCACAATTTGCACAGAGGGAAATGCGATCGATCGCAAATTTTCACAAAGAAAAATGCGATTGATCGAAGTTGCTTAAGAGGGAGGTTTGATTCCCAGAGAGAAATGCGATCGATCGCAAATTTTCACAAAGAAAAATACGATCGATCGAAGTTGCTTAAGAGGGAGGTTTGATTCCCAGAGAGAAATGCGATCAATCGTATTTTATCATTATCATTTTACGATCGATCGTTTAGTCCATTTTTCATAATTATATTTTTAAGATTTATAAAATTTTGTTTTTATTACAAACGCTTCACGCTTTTTTTCAGTGCACATATAAATTTAAAAAATAGTAAATAAATTTATGAAAAATATAAAAACCACAAAAAACCATAAACCCATTATCAATTACTAACTTTTTATTACTTTTTTGGTTAAAATTACTAACTTACTAACATATCTTCATTCTTACCCATTCAGACACACACACCTCTTCAGTTGCTCTACACACGTAAAAGATAAAAATGCCTCTTCAGGTTAAACACCTCTTCAGTTGCTCTACACACATAAAACAGCACACACCTCTTCAGTTGCTATACTCAGTTGCTCTACACACAACTCTTCAGTTGCTCTACACACATAAAACAGCACACAACTCTTCGAGCAACCCTCCACGACAGGCGTTCCGTCCAAGCCTCCACCCCACTCCGACGACCACCACGCAGACCCACTCCGTCAACGACCAACACTCCGTGCACCACGAATCTCAGATCGGTGAAGAGAACTCCCACCCACTCCGATCAGTGAAGGTAAGTGATGTAAAAGTTTAAAATCCAAACATTGCTAGTGTCTGTGTTCAGTATTATCTATTTTTTTGATATGTGAGTGACTAATTGGAGGAGGAAGTGTGTAAATAATGTCATGTGAGTGGTTGGTTGGTCCCGTGAATGGGTTGCTTTTCATTAACTGATGTGTACTAGCCTGGATATTCTTTGGGTTGCTTTTCCGTAACTGAAGTGTACTTACATGGATTCTTTGGCAGTGATTTGTCCTGTCTCATTCAATGGAAGTATAGATCTATGTAATAATATATGAATAAAGACAACAATTTTTTTTTGCTAAAAGAATAAAGACAACAATTGCTGACCCACATGAAAAGAAGTTATATTCCTTTATTGGTTTGTCTACTAAAGCACATCAGACAAATCATGTTATTATTAGAAGATGTTGGTCGAGCATAGTTGGACATTGGTTGGATTTATCTATATGAATTGTAATAATAGCCCTCATTCTATGTCATTATGTTGAATTGTTTAAATGGATACGTGTTTTATATGTGAATGGTCAAAGTAGACCCCATAATTAAAATGGATACGTGTTTTATATGTGAATGGTCAAAGTAGATCCCATACTGTATGCCTTGTTTTCGACGTTCATTCCATTTTGGCGTTGGGCTTTATATTGTCAGAGAATTTATGGTAACATACTTTTTGCTTTAACAAGAATGGCAATCATTGAGGATAACCCTATACAAGAACAGGAAAATGTAGGCAGCCAGGCTATGAACACTGATGCTGCCCTATCTACCCAGGTAATGAAGTGCAGAATGATAAAGTTGTGTTTCTGTTTGCTTACCCCCAACCTGATTTGTCGTTATATGCAAGCTTTGCTTGGCCATGCAGATGATGCGTCCACGCATCCTCACATGAAGCGTGGGCACCTTGGGAGTACTAACGATAATGCAATGAAGAGCCGTAAGAAGAAGAAGAAGAATGTTCCCAAAGTGTCCGAAAAGTTAGTTGGGAACAAGCGGCCAGTTAATGGCTACATACTATATTAGTAAGCTTCGACACGTTGATTTATTGTTTATTTTGAGGTTATAAAAAAGTGAATGTACTGTCTATTTTGATAATATATACTACTGCTTTTATCTGAATCTTGGTCCCATGGCAGCAAACAGGAAATTAAGGCAAGACAGGATGAAATTGAAAAATCAAATGCAAAGGGAAAGGTAAAGGTTTTCCCATTGCAGTTAAGTATTCAGTGTACAATATTGGGGGATAAATATAATTCTACAGTCGGAATTTATTTAACTCTTGTAGATTATGGCGGACATAAAAGCAAAATGGAAGACGATGCCATCAGAGGCACAAGCTCCATTCATTGACCAAGCAAAAAAACTTGCTGAAGTGTACAAAGAAAAACAGAGAAGCGAAGTGCCAGTGGAGGAAATAGATGTGGTATAGTCCTAATTGTGTTTATGTGTAGTACTTCAGTTTTGGTTAATTAATGGTATATTATAGCTTAGTTGTTTCACATGGATTGACTAACATGCATATCGTGTCTTTGTTCACAGGTTAGAGATCTACGCAGTCGATGTACACCCGATCGTGTGAGGAAATTGTTTCTTGGTTTTAGTGAGGAGAAGAAGGCCGCCGTCGGATCATTAGGATTCGGATCTTGGTTGGATATTACGGGTGGAAAGTTCAATCACGCACTCTGTCGCTTTATGCTCGACAACATAACGGTGCCAAGCTTTGTTTTCGAATTAAATGGTCGGTCCGTTGTGATCACGCCAGAACAAGTTGGATTCATTTTAGGCCTACGTAATTCTGGCCCACCAGTTTCGGATTCTGGTGTATTCCAAGACATTGAGCCTTTATGTAAATGACATGGGTTCATAGGGACGGAATTGGTCACATTGGGTAATATAGAGGCCGCACTAGCTGCATCGGATGCAATGGTTGACGGCGGATTTAAGGAGAAAGTTGTTTTGTTCTTACTTGCCACTGTCTTCTGCCCAACTACAAGTTTGAACATTCCGAGGACATATCTATATGTGGTAAAAGACATTGACCATGTGTCAGAGTATAATTGGGCTTTGTTTGTGTTTAACAAGTTGAGAGATGCCGTGTTGGCATTTAAGTTACAGCCAAGTAAAACTTATATTTGTGGATGTGTATATTTTTTGCAGGTATAAAGATCAGTCTCATTTGATGAAAGTAGTTTTATTATAGTATAGTATTGGGTGTTAATTCTAAGCATATAGTCATAATTGTTTTGAACATGTACTATTCTATGAGCAAGTTTATGTTGGGATTCGTGTTATACCGTTGTCACTGCGTCCAGCCATTAGGCTTAGTGTGTGGACGAATAAAAGAGTGGGCAAGTTAAACCGCCTTCTAAAGAGGCTCGGTGGCTATAGTTCGGCAGAGGTAAATATAATTTGCTTTGTTTCATGGGCTTCATGGGTATGTGAACTGAGTATGTTGCACATACATAGGTCATTTTATATATTTGTGTTTCTTTTCAAAAAATTTAACGAACCAATTCGACTGCATCTTATCACCCATGTAGCCTATACCTGACAAGGTTGAACACCGAGATGTGGTGCAAAGAGTGGAGAAGAAAGGGAAGGAGACTGATGTCATTGACCATGGTATGTGATCATTGACCAATTTCATGCATTGTCTCCTTTATGTACGTCATAACAACAAAGTCCAAGTTTATGTCATCCGCAAAAAACTAGTATTTTTCATTGACATTGATTAAATGCAGGTTCTAACAAAGAACACCGGTCATCCGTTGAAAATGATGCAAATATGGGCACACATACTAATGAAATGGCATCATATTGAAAGAGTTGAGAGAGGACGTGAAGTCCATGAAGGTTGCCTTGAGTACCCTCTCGGAGGATGTGACAACCATAAGGGGGGAATACCAATCTCTCACTAAAGCAATTGGAAACATCATTTCCGATGGGTTGAACAGAATGAAATCAGAGATATTGGAAGGGATAGCTAAGGGTACAATAGAGTCGGTCCCGAAGAGCAGTTCCGATAGGGACTCGGAGGATGAAAGAGATAAAAATCTAGGTGCGGCGATAAGCAAAATAGCTGATGTTTTAGGTTGTGGTACCCCCGTGACATCCCCAGATAAACCAATAAGTGTTGTTCAGGTGGTTGCTTCCGCAGATCAGACACCTGTTAAAGGACAACGGAAGAAGGGGGCTGAAGAAGCAGTATGTAGACAACCTTAGAGGAAGGTCCGTGGATGATGTTTCCTTTCATCTTTAAGACATTATTTAATTTTTATTATGCATTCATTCATATTTTCTTCATGGTATATGTAGTCTATACTTTCAATTGGTATATTTACTAATTGATGGCTATATAGAGTTACATACTGTAAACATTTGGATATTCATGTCTAAGACGGAGTCTGTATCAAGAATATTGTTTTCAATTGATTTTCAAAATTTTTAATATTTCTCCCATGTATTGTAATGATGGTTTGAGAACGTTATTTATGTCATGTCTCTCATTTTAGAAGTTGTAAGATATTTTGACCATTTACATACATAAAATAATTGAGTAAATGAGTAGGTTGGGTTTTAATGGGTTGGGTTGGGTATGGGCCAAACATATTTTGTTAAATGGGCCTAAATGGGCAAATGGGTTTTTAAGGATCCAACCCATTGATTATCCACCCAAACCCACTCATTTGACACCCCTACATTGCATTAATAAATTTATAATATTTAGATATAAACGGTTACGTAGCTAATTTTGAACGGCATGGCTTATACAAAATTGCCAACTATGTATTGTTGTCAATAATTTTTTAGGCAGTAAACCTGGATGCAAACCAACCACCACACAAGATGAAGTCTCTCTCGTCGAGGGAGGCTAGTTCCAATATGTCGGAGGTTGGTAGGAAGCTACGGACAAGAAATACAAATGAACGGGTTCCTAGCAAGTATCTCAGTACACCATACACCAACCCAAAACCATCTTTAAAAGTGAACCTAAGTCGGAAGGAAAAAAATAAAAGGGTGGTGAACAAGTCCTCTAAAGGAGGTGTAAAGATAAGTTTTTCCATCTTCATAAGTATCGCAAATTCAGATAAATCGTTAATTTTTATTTATCCATCTACGCAATAGAACAACAAATTCGTTATACTATCATTGTATAACTTGAAACACATGCGTAGGTCTCGGCAATTTTATTGCAACATCCACTGTATGGAATCCGATACTCTAAATGAGAATTCTCAATTTTAGAATATTGTATTGACTCATCTCTAGAAAGCGAGTAAGATTTCATTTCCTCTATATTCAGTTTACATTATTATACATATACTATGTTGAATATTAGATAGTGCTTGGTCTCATCCTAGTGTTGTCCCATCAAATGCTTTTAATGTGATTTGGGTTAGTAAAAAAGATCCATGTTTTAGTTATTTATTTTTTTACGAGGCCCAGGCCCATGTTGAATGTAAACTTCGATAACATGCATCAACACATCTTAGTCAAACTTACACACATGTTAGCAACTTAAAAAACATTCAAATTATCGCAATTGTCACACATCTTAGTCAAACTTACACATGTTAGCAACATGAAAGAACTATAATATTATGGCAATTCACACACATATTACTCAAACTTACACACATGTTAGCAACTTAAAGAACATGCATATTATCGTAATTGTCACACATCTTAGTGAAACTGACACAAATTTTTGCAACTTAAAGAGGATGCATATTATCAAAATGCACACACATATTAGTAGTAGTGACAGACATCTTACTAATTTGATAGGAGTGTTTGCAGAAGTTATTTCTAACGAATGTATCATTCTTACCTCTTTTATAAACATGTTCCTAGTAAGGGTGATTGGTAAGGTATGGCCACTTAATTATCGGACAGTTCGAATGGAAGAAACAAGGGACATGTGTCCATTCACGCTACTCACTTCTTGTATTTTCATTTTATTAGCTATCATTCTTCTAACAATTTATATAGGGACCTACTGGCCCAAGATGATACCACTTTTATGTCACGGATGATGGTACGAACCCTGTTACCCAACAACTGGGTCGTGTCTGATGTAAGTATTAAGATCAATATTTTTTATTTAAAGAAGATATATTTACTATTTTCACTTTTTTTTTATATAGGTTATTTTCACATACTTATATAAGTTTATATGTTAGGTTATCGACTATGTCGCAAGCCAATTGGCTACGCGAGAGAAGGCACGATTTGGTGGGGAAATAACAACTTGGTACATGCCCACAACTTTTGCGGTACATCTAAGTTGTTCATAATTCATATGTTCATGTAATACAACAAAATAAAGCAATGCATTATTCATATAAACAATTCTTGAACTGACATTTGACTATAACCGTTGAGGTGATATAGTTGAATATAGGAAAAGAACAAAATATTACCCTCTAACCATAAGTATCCGTGTTGTGCAGCAGTTAGTAATGAGTGAGCGTACAAGGGGAGTGGATGACCTATTAAAATTTTCAATGTCACCAAACGCTATGTAGGGGATGGATCAAAATGTACTAAGGTACGGTGCCATATATGATGCATACACACTCATAAAAGTTTACCATCATCTGTTTAGAGGGATGAACTGATTTATTTAACGGTGTTCATATGTGGCACACAGATTTACATCCCTATTAACGACTCAAATACCCATTGGTATTTGGTCGTGGTTGACATAAGGGCAAAAGAAATTCTATATCTTGACACCATGAGCTCGAGTCTTCACTTTGCTGATAGAAAAAAACAAATTGCTGACATGGTGAGTCCTTCGGATTGCCAATTCATACTTTCCATGATGGGTTCAGTTGAGGGCAACTGGTTGAGTTAATAATTTCATTTTTTTATGTAGCTTAAAGCATTAAAGGATTTCATGTTGCATCCTAAAGTGACACAAATAGCAAATTTTGAAGATTTAAATATGACAAGTTGGACAGTTGTCATTCCTCCAACAATCCCAATTCAGCCGGACGGGTAAGTATATCATAAAACAATACACTCACCAAAATTGTTACTTTCATATTTACTAGTATTTGGAGGCAATATGTTCAGTCTCAATTGAAGACTGTTAATGTTCTAATGCACATCTAATTATTTCAGGTTGGGTTGTGGCATTTACGTAATCCAATTTATGCGATTACCAAGTCTTTCTCCCAACTATCAATCCGTGGTAATATAGAGGCACTTCCATTATACTCTTCATGAATTTTAAAACTTTGTAATTGTTTTGACTGCTGCAATCATTGTTGGTTTATGTAGACGGCAACGGATGCAGACCGACTGAACATTGTGTTAGAGTTAGTGCTGGATGACTCCAACCAATTGAAGACTGAGGTCATTGCGAAAGCTGAATCATTCAGAATCACAAACTTAATAACATAATGTTATTACAGTCTTTGTTGCACTCTAATTTTGTTGTGATGGTATGATGCAAATAAAAGCATTACGTTGAAGCGCATTGGCAGGAGCAATTGAATCAAAGATGGCAACAAAATGCAAGTCATGACATCATTGTGCAACTTAGTTTGGAATTTTTAGGCCAAAATGTGCATACTATTGTATATAAAATGTAATAGAACATTGTAAATAACATGTTTGTAATTACCGTCGTTGAATTAATTTTTGTATTGTTAATAATAGTGTTACGATATTACGTTTGATTTTAGACTTAATTGAATAAATATTTGACAATGTTGAAGTACCAAGTTTAGCAGGAGAAATTAAGCACTTAATGGATTGTTCTATAGGAATTAGAAAAGTAAATAAAAACCGATCGATCGCTCACAAACCTAATAAAAAAAACCGATCGATCGCAATTCTTTGATAAATTTAACTGCCTAGAAATTTGCGATTGATCACTTCAATTTGCAAAGAAAATAGACAATCGATCGTATTATTCTCTGTACAATTTATAGGAAACTGCGATCGATCGATAAAATTAACAAAGGAATTAGCGATCGATCGGTAAAGCGTATCACTTTTTGGAATTTTGCGATCGATCGTTTAAATTTTCAAAGTAAATTAACGATCGATCGTATTATTCTCTGTACTATTTCTGGGGAATATGCGATCGCTCAATAACATTATGAAAGGAATTATCGATTGATCGGTACAGAGTTTCACTTTTGGGAATTTCGGGCTCAATCCTTTCGATTTGCAAAGGAAATAGCCGATCGATCCCATTATTTTCTGTACAATTTATGGAGAATATGCGAATGATCACTCCAATCCTTGATACTCATGCTCCACATCTCTTGTTCTCTCCCTTTCACATGACTCCGAATTTGGATGCTCATATTGGTAATCATCATCCTCCATTCGATCATATTGGTCATGACCACGGTCATGATATTGTTCATAATGGTCATGGTCGTCCTGGACATCCAGATGATCATACTGGCCTCGACTTCGACGATGCTCTTAAGGCTCAGGGTCTTGGTCTTGGTCTGAATGCTTATGCCCATGCTCAGGCTGTTCATACCACCCACAATCATCCTCTGGTTCAGTGTTATCATGGTCCTTCTCCCTCTGACCATGTCGGTCCCTCTCATGTTTCGATTCAACCCGATCATAATTAGATTCCCTATCACCAAACCGCCCACGATCATGGTCATGGTCTTCAACATCATAGTCTCTTTCACTCTCCCTCTCTCGAGTGCGATCACGATCACGCTCATAGTCACGACCACAATCCCAACCTTGGTCTCTATCATGATCACGAGTTCGGTCGCGATCCCAACCCCGGTGTCTTTCTCTTTCCTTGTCCCTGTCACGATCTTTGTGGTGCCTATCCTCCCTATGATCACGATCCCTATGTCTGTCATGGGAGCGTTCACGCGATTTCTCCCATTCCCTCTCTTTGTCCCTTCTCCTTTCGCATGATTTTTTCCTATCCCTGAAATCAATTCATTCAAAATCCATAAGAATAAGTGCAGTGATGAAGCTGTGGAACAACAACAGTTTTGCAGAAACGAAAAACTTCTAGCAGGACCATCATTTATATAGACAAGTTTAAAATAGTGCTTAAACATGAAACTTCTGGGGAGAATATGCGAATGATCACTCCAATCCTTGATACTCATGCTCCACATCTCTTGTTTTCTCTCTTTCACGTGACTCCGATGTTGCATGCTCATATTGGTAATCATCATCCTCCATTCGATCATATTGGTCATGACCACGGTCATGATATTGTTCATAACAGTCATGGTCGTCCTGGACATCCAGATGATCATACTGGCCCCGACTTTGATGACGCTCATAAGGCTCAGGGTCTTGGTCTTGGTCTGAATGCTTATGCCCATGCTCAGGCTATTCATACCACCCACGATCATCCTCTGGTTCAGTGAGATCATGGTCCTTCTCCCTCTGACCATGTCGGTCCCTCTCATATTTCGATTCAACCCGATCATAATTGGATTCCCTATCACCAGACCGCCCACGATCATGGTCATGGTCTTCAACATCATAGTCTCTTTCACTCTCCCTCCTCGAGTGCGATCACGATCACGCTCATAGTCACGACCACAATCCCAACCTTGGTCTCTATCACGATCATGAGTTCGGTCACAATCCCGACCCTAGTGTCTTTCTCTTTCCTTGTCCCTGTCACGATCTCTGTGGTGCCTATCCTCCCTATGATCACGATCCCTATGTCTGTCATGGGAGCGTTGATGCGATTTCTCCCATTCCCTCTCTTTGTCCCTTCTCCTTTCACGTGATTTTTCCCTATCCCTGAAATCAATTCATTCAAAATCCATAAGAATAAGTGCAGTGATAAAGTTGTGGAACAACAACAGTTTTGCAGAAACGAAAAACTTCTAGCAGGACCATCATTTATATAGACAAGTTTAAAATAGTGCTTAAACATGAAACTTCTGGGGAGAATATGCGAATGATCACTCCAATCCTTGATACTCATGCTCCACATCTCTTGTTCTCTCCCTTTCACGTGACTCTGATGTTGCATGCTCATATTGGTAATCATCATCCTTCATTCGATCATATTGGTCATGACCACGGTCATGATATTGTTCATAACGGTCATGGTCGTCCTGGACATCCAGATGATCATACTGGCCCCGACTTTGACGACGCTCATAAGGTTCAAGGTCTTGGTCTTGGTCTGAATGCTTATGCCCATGCTCAGGCTATTCATACCACCCACGATCATCCTCTGGTTCAGTGTGATCATTGTCCTTCTCCCTCTGACCATGTCGGTCCCTCTCATATTTCGATTCAACCCTATCATAATTAGATTCCCTATCACCAAACCGCCCACGATCATGGTTATGGTCTTCAACATCATAGTCTCTTTCACTCTCCCTCTCTCGAGTGCGATCACGATCATGCTCATAGTCACGACCACAATCCCAACCTTGGACTCTATCACGATCACGAGTTCGGCCACAATCCCGACCCTGGTGTCTTTCTCTTTCCTTGTCCCTGTCACGATCTATGTGGTGCCTATCCTCCCTATGATCACGATCCCTATGTCTGTCATGGGAGCGTTGACGCGATTTCTCCCATTCCCTCTCTTTGTCCCTTCTCCTTTCACGTGATTTTTCCCTATCCCTGAAATCAATTCATTCAAAATCCATAAGAATAAGTGCAGTGATGAAGCTGTGGAACAACAACAGTTTTGCAGAAACGCAAAACTTCTAGCAGGACCATCATTTATATAGACAAGTTTAAAATAGTGCTTAAACATGAAACTTCTAAACGGATTACACCCAATGTGTAAACAACGAAATGTAAAACAATTTGGACAAATTTACAGAAATGAAACTTTAATCTATTGCTGAGCACATACATAACCAGGTAAGGCTCAAATAAAAACAACGAAATGTAACCATTTGGACAAATCTTACCGGTCTGCACTCCGATCCTCTCGTGCCCTTGGCTCCTCAGAGCGAGATGGTCCTCCTGACTGCACTTGCTCCCTGTGCAATTAAAATTTACAGTGAATAAAACCAAACATGTTATGCAATAAAACATCTTAATGGACATATGTAACCAACTGGACCAGCTAAATGTATCAAAGTGCCTTCGCAGAATTAATACTCAATCAAAGATATCACTTCAATCAATTGCAAAATTTAACATATCCATAATAATTTCCCAAAATTCCCAGGCATTCCACTTAAAAACATTAGGGTAGCAAATTCCTTTTCATTTATTTTTCAAAATGCAAAGGCCATATTTATTTTCATAAAACCCATAAATAATTTGACATAATTCTTTGATCTTTTGTAAGATATTTGATTAAACATGAAATTTTTGTGAAATATTGTGACATAGTCTACGAGTTAAATGGCTTTGAGTGTTTCTTAGTAAAGGGTTTAGTAAAAAATTTCACATATTTTAGGGCTTCAGTGAGAGTTAGTATAGTTTGAGTTAGAGACTGTAATGATTTTGATATTGGATGTAAATATGTCCTAAGTATTGTAAAATCTCTCTATCTTGGTAAAAACTTTATTCAAGATTGTAAGATTTGTGTTGAAACATGTAATGGGTGACAATTATTGTAATATCTCAATTTGGTTAGGTGGCTATATGCATTTTAGTGTTTATTAATAAAGGTTTAGTAATAAATTGTTAATGTTTGTCAAATATGATATTTTATCTCATGAGTGATACAAGTGGTGTCTAATGTTGTTTAAAGTTTGTCAAAATATATAATCTTTGTCAAAATTTGTAAATTTAAAAAAATTTCATATATTTTAGGACTTTAGTGAGAGTTAGTATAGTTTGAGTTAGAAAATATAATAATTTTGATATTGAATGTAAATATGTTCTAAGTATTGTAAAATCTCTCTGTATTGGTAAATATTTATTCGAGATTGTAAAATTTGTGTCGAAACATGTAATGTGTGACAATTATTGTAATATTTCAATTTGGTTAGGTGACTATATGGATTTTAGTGTTTCTTAATAAAGATTTAGTAATAAATTGTTAATGTTTGTCAAATATGATATTTTATCTCATGAGTGATATAAGTTGTGTCTAATATTGTTTAAAATTTGTCAAAATGTATAATCTTTGTCAAAATTTGTAAATTTAAAAATTTTCATATATTTTAGGGCTTTAGTGAGACTTAGTATAGTTTGAATTAGAGAATGTAATAATTTTGATATTGGATGTAAATATGTCGTAAGTATTGTAAAATCTCTCTGCCTTGGTAAAAACTTTATTTAAGATTGTAAGGTTTTTGTCGAAACATGTAATGGGTGACAATTAATGTAATATTTCAATTTGGTTAGGTGGCTATATGGATTTTAGTGTTTATTAATAAAAGTTTAGTAATAAATTGTTAATGTTTGTCAAATATGATATTTTATCTCACGAGTGATATAAGTTGTGTCTAATGTTGTTTAGAGTTTGTCAAAATGTGTAATCTTTGTCAAAATTTATAAATACTAGGCCTTTGTGATTGTTAGTAATCATTGAGTAAATATTTCCAAAATGTCTCATAAAATGTTTAAAGATTGTCAAAGTTTGTAATTTCTCTCACATTTTGGATTAATTTTTTTTAGTGTTGTAATTTGTGTGTTATGATATATTATTTTAGTTAGTTTTTGTAAATACTTGGCTTTTGTGATTGTTAGTAATAATTGAGTGAATATTTGCAAAATATCTCATAAAATGTTTAAATATTGTCAAAGTGTGTAATTTCTCTCACGTTTGGGATTAATTCTCTTTAGTGTTGTAATTTGTGTGTTATGATATATTATTGTAGTTAGTTTTTGTAAATACTAGGCCTTTGTGATTGTTAGTATTAATTGAGTGAATATTTGCAAAATGTCTCATAAAATGTTAAAGATTGTCAAAGTTTGTAATTTCTCTCATGTTTAAGATTAATTCTCTTTAGTGTTGTAATTTGTGTGTTATAATATGTTATTTAGTTAGTTTGTGTAAATACTAGACCTTTGTGATTGTTAGTAATAATTGAGTGAATATTTGCAAAACGTCTCATAAATTGTTTAAATATTGTCAAAGTGTGTAATTTTTCTCATATTTGGGATTAATTCTCTTTAGTGTTGTAATTTGTGTGTTATGATATATTATTTTAGTTAGTTTTTGTAAATACTAGCCTTTGTGATTGTTAGTAATAATTGAGTAAATATTTGCAAAACGTCTCATAAAATGTTAAGGATTGTTAAAGTTTGTAATCTCTCTCACGTTTGGGATTAATTCTCTTTAGTGTTGTAATTAATGTGTTATAATATGTTATTTTAGTTAGTTTTTGTAAATACTCCCATTTGTGATTGTTAGTAATTATTTAGTAAATATTTGCAAAACGTCTCATAAAATGTTTAACGATTGTTAAAGTTTGTAATGTCTCTCACGTTTGGGATTAATTCTCTTTAGTGTTGTAATTAGTGTGTTATAATATGTTATTTTAATTAGTTTTTGTAAATACTGCCATTTGTGATTGTTAGTAATTATTGAGTAAATATTTGCAAAACTTCTCATAATATGTTTAAATAATTGTCAAAATTTGTAATTTCTCTCACGTTTTGGATTAATACTCTTTAGTGTTGTAAGGTAATTGAAAGTTTTGATAATATTTTAGTTTACTGTAGTACAATATTTGTTAATATTAGTACTGTTTAGTTTATTCTTGTAAAATATCTCTCATATTTTGTAACCTTTATGTCATTTATTGTAAACCGGCTACCTACACAACCGGTCACAACTTTTTTTAATTATTTTTTTACTGTTGGCGGGACGCTACTGTTGGCGGGACGCTAGAATTTCCCTCTGACTAACTCCCTTTCATTGCTGCTTTTCCTTCTTCGGATAAACAGCCTTATTACTGGCAAGACCTGCGTGTCCAACATGACCATGAAACAAAGCAAACCATTACCATTTTAATATAACAATCAAACTAACTGGTCAAAATCATATTGCTGATTTGGCCACTTGAAAAACACGTACATAAATACATATAAATATATTACATTCTATTATTCTATATCAATATCTATATATATAGCATTCCTGATACCCCATTTGGTTTAACTTGTCCACGTAGCCTTTGTTTAATTGTTCACCATATTTTCTATAAGACTATATCTTCGTATCTGAATCTCTATAAGACTATATCTTCGTATCTGATTTTTATTTATCTCAAGTTCTTTAACAAGTTTCCATTGACTGACTCTTTGAATATCAAAGCAAAGATTAAGTAGTGCTGGTGTTGTTGGAAGTAAATATGACGATCACAGCCACACCGAGCGTCAAGGATGGTTGTCTCATGGTGAGAGGCGAGGTGGTGTTAACCGGAGTGCCTGAAAATGTTGTTGTTTCTCAGGTTGGCTCCGAAGGCTCGGCTTTCTTGGGTGCAACTTCAACTACTCCAAGTTCACGTCATGTTTTCTCTCTTGGTGTTCTTGAGTGAGTTTCTGACTCTTTGCCCTCTACATTTATTTCCATCCTGGAATTTCTTTTCATGCATTTCTATGTTTTCTTTCCATGATATGTTTGGTTGGTAAGAATATGTTGGACAAGTTAGGAAAATGTTGAAACAACAGCATACAAACCCAATTCCCAAGTTTTTGGTTATTTTGTTATGAGTTTTTAGCCATCGCATGTGTCATTGTTCTCATATTCTAATTGGTGAATTGAATTATAAGAAATTACGAATTGTTCCAAAAAAACTTTAATTTAAAGGTAAAGTTGAGATAGGGTTTGAATTAGGAGCATCTGTCTTGATACAATGATAAATTATCACTTGTCCCAAAATTTTATGCTGTGAGGAAAATGCCAAATTTAATAATTTTACCACAATTCTAAGAAATTAAGTGTAAAGGAGGTTTGGAGATATGATATTAACTATTGAGACTGTTTTGTGGAATTTGGAAAGATATGTCAGGTTGGGTCAGAGAAAGGAAGCCTGGTTTAGACATGGTTCTGTTCCTTGAGTAATGAAATTTCCTATCTAGCAAAAAAAAAAAAGTTGGGTCATAGAAAAGAATATTTCTATTCTGCCTCTTTCAAATTTCAAATTAGTAATCTTATATGTCACTACTGATGAATACTTGATCATAAATATATGAAAGAAGTCTTGGACTTATAATGTAAAACATTAAATGTTACTACTACTAATAGCATCCTATTATAAGAGAAAAATCTAGGTTAGTGCGAGTTGTACAAGTGATTATTGTATTCTGTTTCATGAAGTTCAAAGTGAATTTATGTAACCATTACTTTGTCCTGTTGATTATAGTTTGACATGAAAACTATGTGGCTTTCACAGGGGAGGATACAAGTTCTTGTCTCTCTTTAGAGTAAACATCTGGTGGATGATCCCACGTGTTGGAAAATCGGGTAGTGAAATTCCACTGGAAACGCAAATGCTTCTCTTGGAAGCAAGAGAACAGTCTGCCCTGCCTGATAAGATTTCTTCTGATACAAATTATACTGAAAACACCTTCTACATTCTTCTCTTACCTGTTTTGGAAGGACAATTCAGGACAAGTTTGCAAGGGACTCCTGCAAATGAGCTTGAGTTTTGTGTCAAAAGTGGTTCGTTGGCTCTTCTATTAGCTTCTTTTTTTCCTTTAGTTTTCAAATGCTGAACTATAAATTTTACTTTGATCTGGTTTGCTATTTTTCTCTTCATAATATTTTCAGGAGATGTCAATGTTCAAACCTACCAATCACTAGAAGCAGTATTCATAAATTTTGGGGACAACCCGTTTGAGCTCCTTAAGAATTCTATCAAGTATATTTACTTAATTTTCCTTTCTTATATTGTGTCAATGTAAAGTACCCATTTACATAATCTAACACTGCCACATGTATGATGATGTAGAATACTAGAGAAGCACAAAGGTACTTTTAGCCACATTGAAAACAAGAAGGTAATAAACATCCAATACTTAACCACTTTGAGAGCATGTGTATTTTGCATTCCAATTAATTTGCTTATTGTGATTGAATCAATAGATCCCAGCCCACTTGGACTGGTTTGGATGGTGCACTTGGGATGCTTTCTACTCTGAAGTCAGTCCACAAGGGATCAAAGAGGGTCTTCAAAGGTACAATAAGAAAGTGATATGTGCTAGAGTCAGTTACTTGAATAAAAAGTGCACCAATTAATCTGAAACTTGATCCATAAGTTAACGATTGTTCTCTCTTGCATTCTGATTTCCTGTAGTTTCTTGGAAGGAGGCTGTGTACCCAAATTTCTGATCATTGATGATGGATGGCAAGAGACAGTAAATGAGTTCTGCAAAGAAGGTGAACCATGTATTGAAGGAATACAGTAAGTCTTCATTTCTTTGACAAGATCATTTACCTTCTATAAACTAGAAGCAATCCCATATCATTTTGTTTATCATCCACATTGTTTCTTTGGTTGACCAATAGGTTTGCAAGCAGATTGGTGGACATCAAAGAAAACATTAAGTTCAAGAGTTCAGGTTCTGATAATACATGCATTGATCTCCATGATTTCATTGATTCCATCAAAGACAAATATGGGTTAAAGTAAGTTTTCCAATCTGAATATGGAATTCTATTTCTGTTTAACAATTAATTAAAAGTTTCAGTAATTTTGACCATGGAGATTTAATTATCTATTCAGATTTGTTTACGTGTGGCATGCTTTAGCTGGTTATTGGGGTGGTGTGCTTCCATCATCAGAAACAATGAAAAAGTACAACTCAAAGATTGCCTATCCAATTCAGTCACCTGGTAACACAGGAAATCTTAGAGACATTGTCACGGACATCTTGGAAAAATATGGAGTTGGAGTCATAGAACCCGAAAAAGTTTTTGAGTTTTATAACGATCTCCACAGCTATCTTGCAAGCTGCGGTGTGGATGGAGTCAAGGTGGATGTTCAGAATTTGATAGAAACCTTAGGTTCTGGGGTCGGTGGACGGGTGTCATTGACTAGATGCTATCAAGAAGCACTTGAGCAATCTATTGCAAGGAACTTCAAAGACAACAACCTGATTTGCAGCATGAGTCACAACTCAGACTCAATCTATAGGTTTGCCTACTCTCTTGATTTCATACACATATAATATTATGTTACCAAATTGGAATGTAGTTTCTCATTGAGTTTGTTTGCTTTCAGTTCAAAGAAGAGTGCAGTTGCAAGAGCATCAGAGGATTTCACACCTAGCGAACCAACATTTCAGACCTTACATATTGCCTCTGTGGCTTTTAATAGTCTTCTTATAGGGGAGATTATGGTGCCAGATTGGGACATGTTCCAAGTAAGATTTCTTACACATATATTATTCCCTTCATACCAAAGAGCTGCAAGAACTAGTTTTAATTGATAAAATTACTGAATCATTTAATCTGTATTACACATAACAAAATTTTCAAAACTAGATAATTACTATTGAAAATCATAACATGCTGATAGATATGTGAGCCATTAATCATCAAACATCTAGCACATTTCTACAATGTAGTGGAAGCTTAAAACCATGTGGGCTGCAAAATCTAAAGTGTTTGTCTTTCTGTATTCAGAGCAAACATGATACAGCTGAATTTCATGCTGCAGCAAGAGCAATAGGTGGGTGTGCTGTATACGTAAGGTGAGACACAAAAGCAATTTCTTCTGATTAAATTTACTTGTCTTCCAATGAGAATAATATTTTATGCTTAGTTTTAATATAATTCTCCAATGGTGAGAAAGAAATTCTTATGCGTTATTCAATTTCATTACAGTGACAAGCCTGGCAAACAGGATTTCAAAATCCTAAGAAAGTTAGTATTGCCTGATGGGTCAGTCTTAAGAGCTAGATATGCAGGCCGGCCTACACGAGACTGTTTATTTGAAGACCCCGTTATGGACCGGAAGAGGTAAAGTAATTTCTTATGTTCTTCTCTCAACCTGAGGCTGAATTATTTTTCAATTATTTTTTCGATTTAAAATCAGTGTGTTCTAATTACTAATTTACCATGTGCATTGACTTTGCAGTCTGTTGAAAATTTGGAACTTGAATAAGTTATCTGGGGTCATAGGTGTTTTTAATTGCCAAGGAGCAGGAAGTTGGCCACTGAAAGAAGTAACTCAAGATATGTGTAGTGCTGCATCTACTTCTTCATCCATCTCATGTCATGTAAGTCCTCATGATGTTGAATTTCTTGAAGAGATAGCGGATGAAAGTTGGAATGGAGATTGTGCAATATACGCCTTCAATTCAGGTTAACTGTCTAGTCCATCTTAATTTGACCAAACGACCTGCATTTAAAATCAACTTCTATAGAATAACATCAGGGTCTATTATATACAGGGTCTCTTACTAAATTGCCAAGGAATGGAACACTTAAAGTGTCCTTGAGAACTCTTACATGTGAAATATATACCATCTCTCCAATCAGGGTAAGCAGTTTATCCAACATTTCTTTCCTTTGAATTTTCTTACTATTTAGTCCCAATGCAAATCATGTCTTTATGTTGTGAACAGGTTTTTGGTAATGATCTTCTTTTCGCTCCGTTGGGATTGCTTGACATGTATAACTCAGGAGGGGCAGTAGAAGCTCTGAACTGCACCATGGATCTTTCAAGGTGCACAATAAAAATCAAAGGGCGAGGCTGTGGCCAGTTTGGAGCCTATTCAAGCACCAAACCAAAGTGTTGTATGGTGGATATGAAAGAAGAGGAATTCACATACAATGCTGTAGATGGATTATTGACAGTTGAAATTCAAGGTGAATGCAAATTAAGAGACATTGAATTTGTCTATTGAGGACTAGAGGTGTCTCTGTCCAAGGAATTATGCAATAGATGAGGAACTTTGAAGTGTTGCATGTGAAGAACAATATGTGGTATTTGTTGTAAACAGATTGAGATAGAAAGAATAATGTATAACTTGTTTACTTGGAATACAAATATGCAATATTAATATTAGCCGATATGTTTTTCCCCAAATAGAATTTGGTCTTGGTCTGTTTGTATACTTTGTGGGAGTTATGTTATGTTACAATCTTTGACATGTCAAGCCAACAAATGGTAAAGATTCTTTTGTGTGTGTGTTTGTGGGAGTAATTCTACAATCTTTGAAATATCAAATGCTGAAAATTAGAAAGGTTCTAGGGAGTCCCAAAATGTTGAAATTCCTTTGGTTTAAGGCTAGGCAAACATAACTCTCAAATTAAGCAAACGATAATGTTTGTCTCGACACCATTTATTTCACACCACTTTACACATTACCTAAGTGTGGATGTCGATGTCCACCATTTATGGGCTTATGCCCACAGTACCACACCTAGGTAATATATTGTGTGAATACAATATTTACCTTATATTCCTATCAAAGACCAAAAACATCAAACTTTAATACGGTCCTCTTCATTTAAAATGAATTTATTTTTTGAGTCAATATTAAATATTACAGATATAATACTTTACAAACTACCACAAGATTAGCCATGATCCTTTTCTTATTAAAAAAATAAAAAATCCCACTACACGCATTCATCAATGTCTCCATGTACAAAACACCCACTTTCCCATTACATTTATATTTTGATTTTTTTTTTTTAATTTAAAAGAGTTTTTTATTTAAAAATAAAGTAAAATTAATGACACAGTTTGGCTACAAACGGTTTGTAGTCAACTTTACTATAACCCACTTCGTGATAATCAATAAGAATCATCCACTTATACTTTTAGTCACATGACCTATTTAATAACTTATGTGACTTGTTTAAATAATACATGTAGGTCACAGTGGCGTAGCCAGAAAGTTGGCTCAGTTGGGTCATTCAGTGCAAGTGTCCGACGAACGAAGCAAGGCTACAAGGGGAGGGTCGATCCGTCGATATCGTTTTGCTTATTGCTCTTAAGATTTAGGAATAATGCTTCTCTCTTTCTTTCTAATTCAACTAGGTAAAAGTAAAGTTAAATTTAAGGTTTTTTTTTTTTTTAATGACTAAAAAATGGGCTACTAGTAATTTGTGTATGTTAGGCTGACTTTTTTTTTTCCCTACCAGTGTTTATATTAGTTCTTAAGTTAATTTAAAAGTTTTAAATCCATATAAACAGTGGTCGGACAATAGACCACATATAATATAATGACAAACCACAAACCCACTAATATCTCTTTGTTTTTCATATAAAAATCTCAACTCCACAATCAATGAATCAACACAAAAAACAAGCAGTGGACCGCAAACATAACACATTAACAGTTTAACACACAATGACACAAAAGCATTAGAAAATCAATCCAGTGTATTATACAAATAGTCAATGACTCTGACTCAATAAGCAAACAAACAAAACAATTTTTATATTGACCCCATCTTTACGTATTTTAAAAATTTTTAGTGGGATCAACTTATATAAATCCCCAAATTTTTAATACAAACATATATAGAAAATATAGAAAATCTTTATTTTTTAATTTCAGTGGGGTTAATTAACCCTCACTGAGTTATACCTAACCCTGTCCTTGTATGTGAATGATTTTATGAATTGTCCATAGTGTGGATGGTAGCAAACTGACTACAATCCAAGTTTGTAGCCAAACACTATTATAAGATAAAATGAAAACGGTCCTCGTTTATTTATTTGTTCCCCTAATTCCTAAACCCTCCGTCTCGGACACCTTTTGATTCTCCTCTTTCCAGACTCAGCCCCGACCTGGTAAAACAATGGAACGTGGGTGCCGCCAAAGATCATGTAAATGGAAGAAGACAGTACTGGTATAAAATTATATCTTTTTCACTCAAACTTTTCTCTTTTATAGTTTTTTTTAGCGGTAAACTTGTAAATCTTTTTAATCTTTGGCATGTATATTAGAACAAACAGTTTCTAAACTTGAATCCTGACCTTTTTTCTTGTTGTGTGTATTTGGTGTTTGAAATGTTAAGTGCAAATGGAAGGATGAGAATATGGAGGATGGGATAAGTCAGTTGCCAGATGAGATCCTCAGCTCTATTCTTTCTTTCTTGACATTGAAACAAGCATGTACATCTAGTGTTCTTTCACATAGATGGAAACATCTTTGGCAATTCTTCACTGGTTCTTTAAACTTTGACTACAATCCTGAACAAAAATGGGAACTTGAAAGGAATAAGATTGTTAAAAGGGTGAACCATATTCTACAATTACATCGAGGCTCAACTATAGACGAGTTCAAACTTTGTTTCAAGTTAGATGAACATTCTATAAATCACATTGATGGGTGGATTGATTTTGCAATCTCAAAGAGAGTTAAGAAGCTTGAATTGAACTTTAGTAAAAGTCCATGGCATTATACATTGACACATGATCGGTTTACAACTCTGATGTCCCTCACTCTAATGTGCCTACCATGTAAATGGAGAGATTCTTGAGCAAATCCTTTCTAATTGTCCTTTGCTTGAAAGATTACATTTTGATGGTTGTAGAGAGCTAGTGAATTTGAAGGTTTGCGGTTCATCATTGAAGTTGAACTACTTACACATCTTTTGTTGTTTAGAATTGGAAACTATTGAGATTTTTGCTCCGAATCTTGGGTATTTTTGCTATGTTGGTCCAAAAATGGAATTGCATCTTAATCATGCACCCCTTCTTCTAAATGTACATATTGGTGGAATGCATCTCGATCCTGTGGATTATGTTTGCCCTTTGTCAAGCTACCTATATCAGCTGGAGAGTTTGATTCTCGACATAATTTTCTATAAAGTAAGAACTTTAAATTCTTTTGCAATCTCTTTGAATATATGTTAATTCGGTTTTATGCACTGTTTTCTCATTTTTAGTTTGTTCTTTTCAGGAAAACTTGGAATTCCCGAAATTTCAAATGTTAAACAATCTTAGACACCTTAAATGCAAAGTTGATGCATATGATGGAACAAGCCTCGTCGGTTTAATACCTTTGATAGAAGCGGCACCTTTTTTACATAAATTTACTTTAGAGGTGACTGTTCTTAATTTATAGCTTGCCACTTTAGCATAATGATAATGTGTATTCTTTAATTTTAGTGATGCAATTTGCACATTTATTTATTGTTGGCTCATGGTTTTCCATCTTTTTATCTATTTAAAAGATATTGCTTGAACTCGACATGTCATTTTCCATAAACATTTATAGTATTTGTTTCTAAGGAATAATTGTTGAAATGATTGTTGGGTTCTATTGGAGTCATCATCTTCACTTTTTAAGGTTTAGCAGTTTCTTGCATAAGAGAAAAACAAAGACTTACAGGTTTCTTAGTTATTTTATGAGTTGAGTTGTAAACATGAAAAATTAGGATTAAGAGAGGAGGAAGAGGAGATTTGAGAGAAACATAGAGAAAAGTAAAAAAGAAAAAGTTTAGGACTTAATCAATTAGGCCCACACCTTAGCACATATTTATATTAGAGTGATATAGCAAGGTTACAAGAATACCCTGACGCTAATATAAAAGTGAATAGAAAAACAATAATAGTAACTCTAACACTCAGTAAGCTTAACTCAATTAAGGTGGATTGCAATTGGTCTCATGTATTTTCCGTGAACCCCATTTTACCACTTCAAATTTGATATTTGGAGTACACAGGTTGCAACAAGTCAGCTTTCATGTAATCATATAGTTAAATTTTCTAATTGGGATCAATAGGCTTACTTGTCTTTACTCTTTCCTAATAACTTTTTAGTTTATAATATTTAGTTTATCTTGCACCCTTGCATGCATGATATGAATTTTTTTTCCCGTTCACAGATGTTATGGCATGATCCCCTTATAGAACGAGAATTAAGGAAGGTGATGAGTTATCCCAATGAGCACCTCAAGGAGGTAGAAATAGTGGGATTTGTGGGGCGTGCAATAGACATTGAGCTTGTTGTTTACTTACTTGAAAGTGCCATCAAGCTTGAGAAGATTGTTATTAATCCTCGTGATCTGCATATAGTGGGAACCCCTTGGGAGACTGAGGAGTTCGAGATTAACAGAGGTGCCAGAGAATGTGCCAAGCAGCTAACGGAAAATCTACCCCCAGGAGCTGAGTTAGTTATATTGTAATCTTCATCATTAATATTAGCAAGGAATGTTTTTATTTTAATGATACCTGATTTATATCCAAGCGGTTGTGACATGGACTACTAATTGTGTTAAAATGTGATGGTTGTGTTGTTCTGTTATTCAAATTGAAAAATGAGCAATGTCAATTGTTGTAGCTCATGCTAACAATCCTCAATATTTCCAATATATATCTACACCTAATTACCGAAGTGGAAGTTCATAATTTGTCAAACACATGGCCATCTGGGAAAGACATCATTTTCAGATTTCAAAAGTTTGGACTGATGGCTAGCAAGTTCAAAGTTCTCTCTAACTTCCATTATTGTGGATAGTTGTGCATGACCTTGAAGGTTATCCCCCACTCCCTTTTTTTTTTGGGTGCCTCATGGTTTGTTTTTCATCAACTCTGAACTCTTACTTTAATAGTTGTTGATCTACGTCATGGTATATGCTACCAAGAAGGTTGATTTGATATGGATTTCATTTGTGATGATTCTTCTATGGGGAGGTGGTGTTATTTGCTTCAGTTGGTATGTACAATAACTTAGTTCTCTTCGTTCGAACTTCATGTTTGTTGATAACATTCATTTCAGCTAGGCATGTCCTATTGGTTGCCACGTCTTTGTTAGCCATATGGAATTGCAGCATGATCTCTTTTTTTCCATTTTTTGATTCTGGTGTTGTACGAATTTTAGGGAACCATTATCAAAACATGCTGTCCAGTTTTTTTCTTTTTCTTTTTTCACTAGATACAAGAGCAAATTAGAAGCATTACGAAAATGACACCAACATAGAATATAAATGATATCACTTTGATACATAATAAATAAATATTTCTAGATTATGGATTTTGCCTGAATCAGTCGACATACATATTTATTGAAGTCTTACACTAGATAAGGACTTTACCAGAGTAAAATAGAGGCAAAAACCACTCCCGATAGTTTTAACTAAGCCTGATAGATCAAGACTTTTTTCGAAACATATAGTAATTTACGTGACTCATTAAGTACAAACCAACACTTAATAGTGTCATGTATACTTTTCCACCTAATGTATTTGCAAGCTTAAGAACCATGTAAAGTAGCATAAATTTATGAGTGATTAATGTATTCTTTATTCAGAGCAAATTTATAATATCAGCTGAATGTTGTGATGTGTGCACTTGGCATCCACCTCTCTAAGGATTGCTTGACTGCATGGGATTGAAAGCCATCATTGTACAGGAAAGTCTCGAACTTTCCAGTACAACTATCTGACTTAGACTCCCTTTAACTTTGCTGCTTTTCCTAATCAATCTCGTATGATAAACAGCCTTAATAACTAGTGCACTAGACCAATGAAAGATGTCCAGTCAATGACCATGAAACAATAGCAGACCATTACCATTTTAATATAACAATCAAACTAACTGGTTCAAAATCATATTGTTGATTTGGCCACTTGAAAGGGACACGTAAATAAATCACATATAAATATATGTACATTTCTCACACTTATTCTACCTATCAATCAATCGGTGCATATTGACTTTATATATAATATAGCATTCCTGATAACCCCATTTGGTTTAACTTGTCCACGTAGCCTTTGCGGTTCAATTGTTCACCATATTTTCTATAAGACTATATCTTCGTATCTGAATCTCTATAAGACTATATCTTCGTATCTGATTTTTATTTATCTCAAGTTCTTTAACAAGTTTCCATTGACTGACTCTTTGAACATCAAAGCAAAGATTAAGTAGTGCTGGTGTTGTTGGAAGTAAATATGACGATCACAGCCTCACCGAGCGTCAAGGATTGGTTGTCTCATGGTGAGAGGCGAAGGTGGTGTACTAACCGGAGTGCCTGCTAAAATGTTGTTGTAAACTCAGGTTGGCATCCGAAACGGCTCGGCTTTCATTGGGTGCAACTTCAGCTACTCCAAGTTCTCGTCCATATTTTCTCTCTTGGTGTTCTTGAGTGAGTTTCTGACTCTTTGCCCTCTACATTAATTTCCATCCTGGAATTTCTTTTCATGCATTTCTATGTTTTCTTTCCATGATATGTTTGGTTGGTAAGAATATGTTGGAAAAGTTAGGAAAATGTTGATACAACAGCATTCAAACCCAATTCCCAAGTTTTTGGTTATTTTGTTATGAGTTTTTAGCCATCGCATGTGTCATTGTTCTCATATTCTAATTGGTGAATTGAATTATAAGAAATTACAAATTCTTCCAAAAAACTTTAATTTAAAGGTAAAGTTGAGATAGGGTTTGAATTAGGAGCATCTATCTTGATACAATGATAAATTATCACTTGTCCCAAAATTTTATGCTGTGAGGAAAATGCCAAATTTAATAATTTTACCACAATTCTAAGAAATTAAGCGTAAAGGAGGTTTGGAGATATGATATTAACGATTGAGACTGTTTTGCGGAATTTGGAAAGATACAATGATAAATTATCACTTGTCCCAAAATTTTATGCTGTGAGGAAAATGCCAAATTTAATAATTTTACCACAATTCTAAGAAATTAAGCGTAAAGGAGGTTTGGAGATATAATATTAACGATTGAGACTGTTTTGCAGAATTTGGAAAGATACAATGATAAATTATCACTTGTCCCAAAATTTTATGCTGTGAGGAAAATGCCAAATTTAATAATTTTACCACAACTCTAAGAAATTAAGCGTAAAGGAGGTTTGGAGATATGATATTAACGATTGAGACTGTTTTGCGGAATTTGGAAAGATATGTCTGGTTGGGTCATAGAGAGGAAGCCTGGTTTAGACATGGTCCTGTTCCTTGAGTAATGAAATTTCCTATCTAGCAAAAAAAAAAAAGTTGGGTCATAGAAAAGAATATTTCTATTCTGCCTCTTTCAAATTTCAAATTAGTAATCTTATATGTCACTACTGATGAATACTTGATCATAAATATATGAAAGAAGTCTTGGACTTATAATGTAAAACATTAAATGTTACTACTACTAATAGCATCCTATTATAAGAGAAAAATCTAGGTTAGTGCGAGTTGTACAAGTGATTATTGTATTCTGTTTCATGAAGTTCAAAGTGAATTTATGTAACCATTACTTTGTCCTGTTGATTATAGTTTGACATGAAAACTATGTGGCTTTCACAGGGGAGGATACAAGTTCTTGTCTCTCTTTAGAGTAAACATCTGGTGGATGATCCCACGTGTTGGAAAATCGGGTAGTGAAATTCCACTGGAAACGCAAATGCTTCTCTTGGAAGCAAGAGAACAGTCTGCCCTGCCTGATAAGATTTCTTCTGATACAAATTATACTGAAAACACCTTCTACATTCTTCTCTTACCTGTTTTGGAAGGACAATTCAGGACAAGTTTGCAAGGGACTCCTGCAAATGAGCTTGAGTTTTGTGTCAAAAGTGGTTCGTTGGCTCTTCTATTAGCTTCTTTTTTTCCTTTAGTTTTCAAATGCTGAACTATAAATTTTACTTTGATCTGGTTTGCTATTTTTCTCTTCATAATATTTTCAGGAGATGTCAATGTTCAAACCTCCCAATCACTAGAACCAGTATTCATAAATTTTGGGGACAACCCGTTTGAGCTACTTAAGAATTCTATCAAGTATATTTACTTAATTTTCCTTTCTTATATTGTGTCAATGTAAAGTACCCATTTACATAATCTAACACTGCCACATGTATGATGATGTAGAATACTAGAGAAGCACAAAGGTACTTTTAGCCACATTGAAAACAAGAAGGTAATAAACATCCAATACTTAAACCACTTTGAGAGCATGTGTATTTTGCATTCCAATTAATTTGCTAATTGTGATTGAATCAATAGATCCCAGCCCACTTGGACTGGTTTGGATGGTGCACTTGGGATGCTTTCTACTCTGAAGTCAGTCCACAAGGGATCAAAGAGGGTCTTCAAAGGTACAATAAGAAAGTCATATGTGCTAGAGTCAGTTACTTGAATAAAAAGTGCACCAATTAATCTGAAACTTGATCCATAAGTTAATGATTGTTCTCTCTTGCATTCTGGTTTCCTGTAGTTTCTTGGAAGGAGGCTGTGTACCCAAATTTCTGATCATTGATGATGGATGGCAAGAGACAGTAAATGAGTTCTGCAAAGAAGGTGAACCATGTATTGAAGGAATACAGTAAGTCTTCATTTCTTTGACAAGATCATTTACCTTCTATAAACTAGAAGCAATCCCATATCATTTTGTTTATCATCCACATTGTTTCTTTGGTTGACCAATAGGTTTGCAAGCAGATTGGTGGACATCAAAGAAAACAGTAAGTTCAAGAGTTCAGGTTCTGATAATACATGCATTGATCTCCATGATTTCATTGATTCCATCAAAGACAAATATGGGTTAAAGTAAGTTTTCCAATCTGAATATGGAATTCTATTTCTGTTTAACAATTAATTAAAAGTTTCAGTAATTTTGACCATGGAGATTTAATTATCTATTCAGATTTGTTTACGTGTGGCATGCTTTAGCTGGTTATTGGGGTGGTGTGCTCCCATCATCAGAAACAATGAAAAAGTACAACTCAAAGATTGCCTATCCAATTCAGTCACCTGGTAACACAGGGAATCTTAGAGACATTGTCACGGACATCTTGGAAAAATATGGAGTTGGAGTCATAGAACCCGATAAAGTTTTTGAGTTTTATAACGATCTCCACAGCTATCTTGCAAGCTGCGGTGTGGATGGAGTCAAGGTGGATGTTCAGAATTTGATAGAAACCTTAGGTTCTGGGGTCGGTGGACGGGTGTCATTGACTAGATGCTATCAAGAAGCACTTGAGCAATCTATTGCAAGGAACTTCAAAGACAATAACCTGATTTGCAGCATGAGTCACAACTCAGACTCAATCTATAGGTTTGCCTACTCTCTTGATTTCATACACATATAATATTATGTTACCAAATTGGAATGTAGTTTCTCATTGAGTTTTTTTGCTTTCAGTTCAAAGAAGAGTGCAGTTGCAAGAGCATCAGAGGATTTCATGCCTAGCGAACCAACATTTCAGACCTTACATATTGCCTCTGTGGCTTTTAATAGTCTTCTTATAGGGGAGATTATGGTGCCAGATTGGGACATGTTCCAAGTAAGATTTCTTACACATATATTATTCCCTTCATACCAAAGAGCTGCAAGAACTAGTTTTAATTGATAAAATTACTGAATCATATAATCTGTAGTACACATAACAAAATATTCAAAACTAGATAATTACTATTGAAAATCTTAACATGCTGATAGATATGTGACCCATTAATCATCAAACATCTAGCACATTTCTACAATGTAGTGGAAGCTTAAAAGCATGTGGGCTGCAAAATCTAAAGTGTTTGTCTTTCTGTATTCAGAGCAAACATGATACAGCTGAATTTCATGCTGCAGCAAGAGCAATAGGTGGGTGTGCTGTATACGTAAGGTGAGACACAAAAGCAATTTCTTCTGATTAAATTTACATGTCTTCCAATGAGAATAATATTTTATGCTTAGTTTTAATATAATTCTCCAATGGTGAGAAAGAAATTCTTATGGGTTATTCAATTTCATTACAGTGACAAGCCTGGCAAACAGGATTTCAAAATCCTAAGAAAGTTAGTATTGCCTGATGGGTCAGTCTTAAGAGCTAGATATGCAGGCCGGCCTACACGAGACTGTTTATTTGAAGACCCCGTTATGGACCGGAAGAGGTAAAGTAATTTCTTATGTTCTTCTCTCAACCTGAGGCTGAATTATTTTTCAATTATTTTTTCGATTTAAAATCAGTGTGTTCTAATTACTAATTTACCATGTGCATTGACTTTGCAGTCTGTTGAAAATTTGGAACTTGAATAAGTTATCTGGGGTCATAGGTGTTTTTAATTGCCAAGGAGCAGGAAGTTGGCCACTGAAAGAAGTAACTCAAGATATGTGTAGTGCTGCATCTACTTCT
>OU015770.1:15348165-15403165 GCA_907173295.1 Fagus sylvatica | reverse complement strand
TTATCAAAAAAATAAATAAATAAATAAATTCAGCGTTTTCAAGTTGTATGTTAAATTCATGTGCAATACTTTGAAGGAATTAACTTTACTACTATATGTTCTAGAAGTTTGATTTGTCCATTCAGGAAACTAATGAGCATTTTTTTATGCCTATACAGTATGACCAAGATTACCATCCCGGTAGGAGGAAAAGAGGCAAGGACTACAAAGAAGGAATGGTAACATAGGTTGCAAATTTTCTGTGGTTAGTTTAATATGGGTTGTGGAGAAATGATGACATTTATCATTGTTGTTTTCTGCAGTATGAGCTTCCATTTTATTATCCAGGACAAGTAAGTTATTTAGCTCATTCTATTTAGTCTTTCCCTTAATCAATTTCATTTTTTATTGTACTATGGAAATTGCTCTTTTAGGTCTCATCCCAATAATGCCTATATGGGCCTGTGTGCTTTCACTACCATCCTCATACTAAAACATTGCTTGATTCATAAATTATGTTTAATTGTAGGATGTAACAAACAATGCCATATAAACGAATGAATTTTAGCTGGCAGGCCACTCTTGAATGGATTACAATTGAGTGGGCCACAATTATAATGATGATTTGACTAGAGAATATCAATAACAGATCATTTGTTCTGATTTTTTGCGAGCGGTGTTTTCAAAACTTTTAAAGCCGTGTATTACTCACTTTCTTCCTTTTTTGTAGCAAAATTTATTTGAATACCTAGTATCAATATCAATAAAAAGTCCATGCCAATATGTGAACTATATGTTTGTCCTACTGCTACCCTATGCCATATTATTTGCTATACTAGCATCCCACGCATCTATGCAGTAACAATATGTAAAATGTACAAATTCCTAGATCTGCCAAGAAATATCATCTACTTGATGCTATATGCAATTTCATGATATTGGAAGTCATTGTGGGAAATTTCTATGCAGATTTGTTTAGGGAAAGTGACTACTTTGCACCTTTATCAAGGAGCATTTGTTGACATTGGAGGTGTATATGATGGGTAACTATAATTCCCTGTGCTGGTATTTATTACTGAAATTTTTGTCAATTGAAGCCTCAAGTATTCTAGGTGAGGACATCAGACATTGTGGTTGTTTCAACTGAGTTCATAAGCAAAGTAGTACCTTAACTGCTTAATTATGATGACAGTAATTTTGTTTCTTGATACTGTTTGGGCTATGAAGTTTACTTCAAACACCAAATGGAATTCTCATATACAATTAATCATTTGTTGAAACCATAAAAAAAATAAATAAATAAATATTAAAAATAAAAATTATACTCCTATTGGCAACAGTGTGTGTGTAAGTATTTTATCAGCTGTAACTGTCAGACTCATTATATTTTGCATGTGGTAATTGAAGAGGCTCTGGCTTGTCTCACTCGTGGTAGCTATTGCAACATTTATGTATTCCTCCTGGTTATGTTTTAGTAAATGATCGTACCTATAAGTAATGCAAAAGTTTCCTGGTAAAGCCATGTGTCTTGATTTGTTTCAGGTGGGTCCCTATAAAAGGTAATGATTGGTTTTGGATTCGCCATCACATAAAAGTTGGTATGCACGTCCTAGTTGAAATTCTGGTGAGTTTTTCAGACTTTCAGTGCAGGGCTTGTTTTTTCCCCCTTTTGGGGACCATTATCTCTGAATATTGATATGGTTTTAAGGTGTTTCAATGTTAACAAGTTGATTCCCTTTGTTTATACAGCATCCAGGGATCAAAGTCATTATGAGTTCATAGAAATTGACCTTTTATCTAAGGTTTTCATTGTACATCTCATTCTTTTTTGCAGGCAAAGCGAGATCCTTATCGTTTTCGATTTCCTATTGAAATGCGTTTTGTCGAACCAAATATTGATCACCTGATGTATGTAATCCTGTACTTCTGACTATTCTCTACACCTTCAAGTCTATTTTAGAATAATACTGAGGTCAATTTCTATTCAGTTCATGATAAATTAATGATGTTGGTTGATATTTTGACTCCAAATTGGCTCACTCCTTTATTTTTGACATTTGTGCTCATACTTCCAGCTTTAACAGATTCGAATTCCCGCCTATATTTCATCGTGACGATACTAATCCAGATGAATTACGGGTTTGTTCCTTTCCTTTTATAGAGTGTCACTATCTCTATCTTCCCTTTGATATGCCCATAACAAGTTTATCATATCTTTACTCAAGTACATGGGTAGTTCACAAGAGACTCCTAGAATTTTTATTTATTTATTATCAATAATCAAGATATATAAAAGAAAAAGTATACATCAAGAAACAGAAAAAACAAGAAAAAAAGCAGACCTACAAAGGGCCTGAAAGCAAGCAAAAAGCAAAAAACAAAAACCGGACTCCTTAGTTGACACACAGTGCACCAGTGAAGTCCATAAAAGAAACTGCAGAAAATGCAGGAGAATTGGAACTCCAGTCATAAAAAGATTTTGGGAGAAGGAATTTCAAATTCGGCACAGAAAGCTCCACCCCCTCAAAAGTACGACCCCCTCAAAAGTACGAAGATTCCTTTCTCTCCAAATACACCACATTAGACAGGCGGGCATAGCACCCCAGACATCCTTACTCATGAACACCCAGAAAGCCTCTCCAAGATTCCAACAAAGCAATAACAGATCTTCTGTGTATTTGACGCCAGATTAGTCTCTTGGTGGGCTCTGCCCTCCTAGATTGTTGGTTTGTTTAAGAGGCAAGGGAGAAGGTTTCTATTGTTCCAAAGTTGTCAGTTCTGGTTACATTTTATATAGGAAGTGAAGCAATCAATTTCCTGCATGTGCACTCTGCTTTAAGATAGTAAAAGATTGCATGTTCTTAAAATTTACTTTTTCAACCATGCTTATGCTTTTGTTTCCAATTTTCCATGTCTCCATTTGCAGCGTGATTGTGGAAGACCTCCTGTTCCTAGAAAAGATCCAGGAAGCAAACCAGAAGAGGAACCTTTGTTGTCAGATCACCCTTACGTTGATAAGGTATGTTTTTTACAAGGAATTCTAGAATTCAGTGTATTAGATATTAATGCTGTGAAACTTTTGTTTTCAATAAATACAAAGGGGCAAATGCGTACACATAATATGTTACATAATTATGGCAAGTCTCAAACTTAAATGCATGTTCATACGTGTGTATATTATGACTGCCCCAGGAGCCGGTTGCCTATCACATTTTAAGGATTTTTTTTTTAATGCTAGTAGAATTTAGAATTTAAAACCCACACCTCTTCGATGAGCTGCATATGATAAACGTTCTTTTTGTGTGTGTGATCAATATTTACTATTGTCATGATCATCATTGTGGACTTTCAATTTTGTCTGTTATGCAGTTGTGGCAGATACATGCTGCTGAGCAAATGATTTTGGATGATTTGGAGGCTAATCCTGAGAAATACAAAGACAAAAAATTATCAGAGTTAACTGATGATGAGGATTTCGATGAGGAAAACAGTGTTGTGTACACCAAAGCGTATTATAAGAAAACTTTACTGCCAAAAGTGATTCTGGTGAGCACTTTTCTCGAGTCATTGTATTGACTTGTATGCTGCTCATTCACCTGCTTGTTATGTATATTATTTTACAGAAAACAAGCGTTAAAGAACTTGACTTGGAGGCTGCTTTAACTGAGCGTGAGGTTAGCTGTTCCTTTAAGTTTTTGCATGTTTTTTGGACAAAATGACTTACCTCAACCATTTGATGTATATTTTCTTTACTTGTTGCCTGATTTTCTGTTACTTTGAAATTTGAGAGGTCCTTTCTGTTTCCTGTTCTGGTGGATACAGCACCATAATAAACTAAGAAGGGAAGCAAAAGAAAGAGGAGAGGAATACAAAATTTCCAAGCTGAGACGAAATATTGAAATGGATGAGTATGACTTAATACATTGGCGTCGATCATATGAGGAAAGGGAAGCTTTGATCAGAGACATCAGCTGGTACTCCCATTAGCATTATCATATCAATACTTAATATTAGATCTCTCACAATCTCATTGACCTCTCCTATTGGGTTCTCTCCATCATGTTATGGTGCCTGCACATTAAGCATTTTGTTCCAATTTGACCATCACACACTTGAGATTTCCAATTTCATGCAAATTAAGCTTTTTGTTCCACACGTAGCTTGCCTAGATGTGAGTCCAAAGGACTCTTCTTTAGAAAGGTTCCTTATGATATCAAAAAAAAAATTTGCGGGTAAGCTGCTCTTCGAACTGCATAATTAAGGTTAGTCGACTTTTCCATAGAGAAAGGTAAGGTTCCCTAGGTTTAGATGCATTCAGTTGTTTCACAGAATGCAGATTTCTACTTTACATTTTGGATTAAATACAGTAAGAAAATCCTGCAATGCAGAATCAGTATCCATTTTTAGACTAAAGAGTCCTAAAATGTATTTTGCAATGCATTTTTAGAGTGATCTCACATCTGGTGCTGGTTTGCTTTCTATGTCCCTTTTATATATTCTTTCTTTTACTTGTTGAAAGCTGTACTTTTTTTTTTTTTTTTTCTTTTTTGCAGCCGTCAAGCACTTGGTCTACCATTGGAAGAGCCAGGAAGGTATAAAGATGCCAGTTTCTTTGGGAAGGATCAATATGACCGTTCAAACCCTCTATATCGTTATGACTACTGGGGAGAACCCAAGAACTCAGAGGAGAGTAAGCAAGAGCGGATGACGGATGCCCACAACAAATCTATCGTGGGTAAGGGCACTGTCTGGTACGAAATGTCATATGAAGATTGCATCAAGCAGCAGATGCAAAGAGAAGCCAAGAAACTGGCACAGAAAGAAACTGATGAGGAAGATTCAAAAAGAGACTATGAGGATGAGGATGGAGATGATGATGATGATGAAGACAACTATGATTTGATCAGCATTTTACGCAACTATAATGTTAATGATTCAAACCAACCTCATGTTAATGGGACTGAATCTTCTAGAATGTCAGATGAGGGTATGTTTGAGGATTAATTCATGGTATAATCATATAACAGAGCAGGTTGAAGTAACAATTATTTTTTTGTACAGTTATTGATATAATTAGTTAATGAGAGGAAACCCATTTACGGTGCGAAGTGGTAAAGAGGTACTTCTTTTTGGGGTAAAACTAAGGTTCTTTAAGTTGCAAGCTTGGCTTGCATAAGCAAGCTAATGAACTAGTACAAATGATTGATTAACCAAGTAATTTCTAGCGGTCTTTGTTATTGATAAGTTACAAATATATCCACTGAGACTGAGATTTAAATATATATGATCTCATTCTTATAGATGAATTTCAGTCGGAGTTTAGCTATATTTTAAGTCTTTTTGTTCCAAAATTTCTTTTAATATTGCTTTACTTTTTCTTATTTAAATGTTTGTGTTTTAACATTCGAATCTGAAAACTGCATCCAACTTACTCTGCATAAATGAAACCAGCTCAAAATCAGGAAGGGCTATTTTCATTATTGCAGATTTAAGTGATTCACAAATCTTGTGAATCATAGCATTGGCATGTCATTGCAGTCTTAAAACTTTGGGAAAATTACATTTTAAATCTTATAGTTTAGGGGTGTTAACAAATTAAATCTTATAGTTTCAAAAGTAACAAATTAAATCTCGAAGTTTTAAAAAGTAACAAATTAAACTTTGAGGTTTTAAAAAGTAACAACTTAAACCTCAACCCATGCAAGTAAAACAAGGGTTTAATTTGTTACATTTTGAAACTTCATGGTTTAATTTGTTACTTTTTGAAACTTCAAAATTTAATTTGTTACTTTTGAAACTATAAAATTTAATTTGTTATACTCTCTGAACTATAGAGTTTAAAATGTAATTTTCCCTAAAAAATTTTATCTTCGGAATCCTTTTTGTACTAGTGTGTTCCACTTAGTGCCATCATAAGGCAGAAAAGTTGAGTGAAAAATTTATTGTGTTTGTCACAGAATAATGACTGGTAACATAAATTGATGATGAGTATGGGAAACACAATTAAACACTGCATTTGGCTGGAGAGATGTATAATATTATTGACACTGTTATCTCATGGCACTGGCGAATAGAAAGAGCTGTGTGAAACTAAATTAGTACATTATTTAATAGGGTCTTACAACAAAAAATTAGTCCAATAATATTATATTGCTATGTCAGAAGCAAATGAACTGCAAGCACAAACAGTCTTGCTGGTGTAATGGATAATATTGCTGCCTTAACGCTGTTGTCCAAGCGGGTTCTTTACGGTGTCACTTTGGAGGAATCTGAGGATTGGAGCATAGACTTGCTATAAGGAAATGTTCAAGTGTCTCTTGTTCAGAGAAACTATATTACCTAATTTTATAGTGCTATATATATATATATATATATTAAAGCAGAATACATTGTCATCTTTCTGTCACGTGGGATCTAAGGTAACGTCTTCTACTTGACACGAAGCATCTTAGGTGGCACATGAATTAAATAAACTAAATTAAATACCCATTACCCCATAATAAAAACTACATCATTAATAAATTAAATACCCACTACCCAATTAAATTCTCCGGCTCATATTTAATCAATTAAATAGTCTTATTAATTAATTCAGATATAAATAGATATATTCCAGCCATATCTGTTAAACACAATATATGTTATTTCAAATATGAATTTAAATTACAATTTGGACATTCGCCCCAATAGTTATTCCTCTCTCCAAAAATCCCACCCCTTTGTGAGTGCTTGGGTTCGATCCCTGGGCTTGTATCAATTTATATTATATTTTCTTTTTATTTGCATATTTTATTTTTGTTTGCGTCTAATTTACTTACTTTTGTATAATTGTTTTCTAATATTTAATATTTAAGTGGAAATAAGAGCTTGGGCAAGAGAAAGTTTACATAAGTATTACCTTCATTTTCGTCTTTTCTCATGTTAAGTTTCTATGTGTTTTCTATGTTGATAATTGCATATTTGAAAATTATATTTTCTTTATTTAAAAAGCAAAGATTTGTTTAGATTATAAACTACTACAATTAGGTTAAGTTTTTTTTTTCCAAGTTGAATGCTAAATAACTATTAATACTTGCAGATACGTCGAAAAATGATACTTTAACTATATATGAAATTATCATTGTATGACAATATATCTTCGTGAAAATTGAAAAGGAGCATGAGGCAGAATCTCATGTTTTTAAAATATTCATTTGAATTATTATATGAAATTCTTTCGTGAGTTATATGATTCTAGCTATAATTATGTAAAAGGATGTTCTTCTGTCATGAAATACCTTAATGAATTGATCTTCAAGGGTGGAGTAAAACATGTCCCATCGTTATTAGTAATCTCAATTGATTCTGATCATATGGTTTTTTTTTTCATGCATGCAGATGCATTAGCTGAGTTGGTCTTGAAGAGAGTGGAGGATATAGTTAGGATGAGTTTTTCTACGCAATATGCAATATGTATATTTTACATTCGAAGTATTTTTGCTTGGTTAAGTTGTAGTCCTCTATTTTTTGCAACCAAAAATGCTTTTTTTTTTTTTTTACAATTTTTGATACTATTTAACTGCATATAAAATTTAGTTTGACTTGATCTTTTTATTTTTATACAATTGGATATATTCGAAGTATTTTTGCTTGGTTAAGTTGTAGTCCTCTATTTTTGCAACCAAAAATGCTTTTTTTTTTTTTTTTTACAATTTCTGATACTATCTAACTGCATATAAAATATAGTTTGACTTGATCATTTTATTTTTATACAATTGGATATGCTAAATAACTTGACAACTATCTGTTTAATATATTTTTGGGGGTAAGTGTTAAGTATAAATTATTTTCCAACACTCATATTAGAATTGATGAGGCAACATTCAAATTATCTGAGATTTAGGACATCAATGGACTATCATTTAGAGATAACCAAAAGAGGCAATTGTGTTGATTTTTTTTTTTTTTTTTTTTAGGGGTAGAGGGAATAACATCTTAACATTTTTTTTTTTCTATGTGTTAAATTTTCCTAAGAGATACGTGTTAGACTTAAGATGACATTGTCATTTTTATCTCCGTGGACCAATTTGTTATATGATGGACTTCTAAGGTCACAGATATTGTTTATGTGATTATTAATAAGTGATAAATTGCCCAAAAAAAGATGAAAAGAGAAACAAAAGAAAGTCAAAAAAGGTAAAGATGGGATAATTAAATATGTGAAAAATTGTATTATTTATTTGTACTATCAAAGTGTTGTAAGTTAAACAAAAATGAGAAACCTTTGAACATTTAGAATCCCTATATGAAACAATTGAGGTTTACCAAAGTGATTAAAATTCATAAACGATGTGAAGTGAGTTTTTTTTTTTTTTTTGCTAAGTGAATACAACTCCGGGATATAAACCCCAATTGAAAGGAATCAATGCAATTAGGCTAGAAAGTTATTGATAGTTATCTTTATAGACTTAGTATAATACATTTGATGAAATATAATAAAAATCAGTATAATACATTTGATGAGATATAATAAAAATGATCGTTTCTATTTTTAAGCATAAAGAAATTTTTTTTACATATTTTACACTTTTTTTTCTTTCTTTTTTTTACTTTTCATTATTGTTATTATTTTTTCCTTCTTCTAATCTAATACTATTAAGAGGATTGATGCCCTTATGTCCACTTTAATATACTGTCAAAAGTACCCTTCACATATTCCAATTTTCCCATTTTAATCGAAATAAGGATATAATAGTCACATCCCTATATAGAAAATTGTCCACTTTAGTGCACGGACTAAAATACCCCATATTTTAGATCTATTGATTTGTGTTTAAAATAAAAATTAAAGGCCCACTAGGCATTTGGCCTAGTGGTGCAAGGGAATTCCTTCCCCCCATTTGGCAGAGGTTCGAATACCCTCTGCCCTCCCCAAATAGTGTGTGCGTGTGTGTAGTATAGATTTCTATCTCAAGATCAAAAAAAAAAAAAAAAAATTAAAGGTTACAAGAGTAATCTACTGATTTACTCAAATTCAAAAGTTAAAATGATTACAATTCCATTTCCACGTTCATGTTTTACGGATTTTTTTTTTTTTTTTTCTCTCTTGCATCTCCCTTATCTACTCCACTTTTCAATTTCCCACTAACTTCACAACTCCTCATTTACTCAACTTTTGGCTCTCATTTTTTCTTTCTCTCTCACTCTCCCTTATCCCTATATTATAACCATGAACTTTTCAAATAATTACTTTAAAAAAATAAAAAATAAAAACAACAACGTAGACAAGAGGGAATATGGTTTGGCCGGCTCACACTTTTTTTCTATCTCCATGTTCGATTTTTTTTTCCTCCTTTAAAATTAAATAATTCAACTAAAAATTTAGCACAAAGTCCAAAAAAAAAAAAAACACTCCTAAAAAAAAGTTTACATATTAAGATAATATGACTATTTGGTTTACACTTTCTTTAAAATTATCTTTTATTTGCTCTCACACACTATCTCTCTCTAAAATTCTATCTTTTATTTTTACTTTTGTTATAAAATAAAATAAAAATGTGCAAGGAAATTCAATCTTTTATGTTTAAAAATAATTCTATCTTTTATTTACTCTCACGCCACTTTCATTCAATTTATCTTTTATCTTTTATTGCATAATTAGTGACATGATTCTAATTTGTGTTTCATCTTTGTCTTTTAGGTATGGTAGATGCTTTTATGGTGGCATCATGAGTGAAAAAGAAAAAAGTGATTAAGAGGGGGGATACTTAAGGTCATTAGTTATGGTAGAATTCCAAGGTGATGATACCGAATTAAAATGCATATTGCATAATTTGTTTCTAATTTATGTTTCATCTTTCTCAAAAAAAAAAAATCAAAATTAAAAATAATACAATTTTTTAGGGATAAACTTAAAACAGTTATCACCAGTTTTTTTTTTTTTTTTTAAATACAACTTCCCCACCAGCCAAGTTTTGTTTTTGCCACATTCAAATTTTAAAACAAAATAATTTTTTGAAGATAAAGTCAATATTTGAAACTCCACCTTTAAAACAGTTATCACTCCAATTGCATTATAAATCACAATTGGATAGGTATATATGCTAATAGACTTAGACTCCTACAAAGCTCATGTGGCCACTTAATAGAGGTAATTTTTTGTAGTTTTTGGTTGGAAGGAGTGATTTACAATTTATGGAGAAGTTTTTGGTATTGTTTTATTTATTTAATTATTTTAAATTAGTACCGTTCTTGGAGAATTACGTAAAGTATTTGAGTTTTCAAAATTGCAAAGATAGATGTTTATCCTGTCTAATCTAGAGTATAATGGTAACAATAAGTAATATGAAGGCAAACATCCTACAGGAAAACATCGTGATTGAAATATCCTTTCGTGTATATAAATTTCCATTGTGTTAATTTACGTTGAGATTCATTTGGCTATTTGGCTGTTTATAAAATGTAGCTATTAGAATATTATCTTATATTCTTTCATTTTGTCGTTAGATTTTATTTTGGAATTGCTCAGTCTTATTTGTATACTGAGACAATCAAATAGTGGAGTTTAAGTCTTTGTCAACCCATGTATATTGTACATGTTGTTTCTTTAAATATAATCTTATTCTTTGTTATTCTTCTCAGGTTGATAAATACTACATCAAATCATTCCATTTGGGTGGTTGAAGATGTTATAGATAGATTGAATCTAGCTAAAGAGAAACTGAATCCAAGTGCAAATTGGAGATAAGGCCGTAGAGACTGTAGAGTAGTTGTCTTCAGTCTTTCATTTTAATGTGTTCTTTCTTTTATAAAAGTATTTTCTTTTGTAATTGTTAACATTGGAGACAAGGTAGTACAATAGTAGTAGGAGTCTTCCTCTTTCCAGTTTTCGTTTCAATTCGTTCTTCTTTTATCAAAGTATTTTCAATTGTAATTGTTAGAATAGTCTTTATTGCATAAAATTATCTTTTCTATTGATTTGACAAAAATCAATTTGTATGTTTCTTGCAGATAAGAGTTTTGCATCAACTTGCTGTTGTGCTAGCGCTATTATAATGTTATATTTAAACGTGATGTAAAATATTGATATAATTAAAATTCAATTTCTATTTCTTTGGTATTTTCTTTTCTTGGTAAATTGTCAAATTTTAATCAATGCAATTTTTTAAATATTGATGGTCTAAATATTGTTTAAACTATGGGTCATATAAATTGAAAAATCGTAATTATCTTATTGGAGAAATAGGTAAATATTGATTGTGAATGATTTGAAAATATTTTATCTTAAAAAAAAAAAAAAAAAAAAAAACCTTTAAGCATGCGCACACATAAAAATGTGATATTTTTATATCAAACACTTTTTAAAAGATATACAACCTTTTAATTTGATAGTGTAGTCATATTATTAGACAAATATATTAACCCAAAAATGGATAATTGACCAATTTAACGAGAAAATAGAAGAGCCTCTGAACACGAACGTAACGCGTGTGAAGAGGCTAATCTTAGTTATGTTGCTTTGTTAGAAACATAGTTTTAGAAAAATAATGAAAAAGAGTCGCGCATTACCTTCACCAAAGATCTGCCACATCAGATTTGCTACTCCCACAAAATCCCATTTCATACTTCCCTCTATTTAATTCTCTCTCTCTCTCACATGTTACCTCTATTTATTTCTCTCTCCCACGTCTCATTTTTTCTCATTTCTCTCTCACGGCTTGGTTCTAACCCTCTATCTCCCCAACTGTTGTACCTCTTGAACACCCTCACATGTTCATCTTCCCAATTGATTGCACCCCAATCTCCTATTTAAACCATACCCGCATGCAACCTCTATCCTCCTCCTTCTACTTTTTCTTCACAAAGACACAGAACTACCGAAAGAGCTCAACACCAGGTTGGCCATCCACAAAGTCTGACTGTCGAAACTACTTGTAATTTTTTATATTTTATTTGTATTTTAAATTTGGACTTTAAATATGGTTTAGATTCAGAGATTTTGGTTTTGATTTAGGTTTTTGGGTTAGATTTGGTTTTGCTTAAGGTAATTGGGTTATAATTGGTTTTTTTTTTTTGGGTATTTGACTGTATTTTCAATTCATGACACTGTTGTTAAAACTGCTGTATTATGAAGCAAAATCCTTACCACAAGTACTTCTTCTCCAGTTACAAGAAATCACCAATTGGTGAGTTTGTTTTTCCGTAGCAGTAGAAACCAGAAAGGTATATAAGCTCCAGAAAAGGCATGGTAATTTTTTATTTTTTTTTTGTATTTAAATTTGGACGTTAAATATGATTTAGATTCAGAGATTATTTGAATTCCATATATACTAATATGACTGTTTATCATGTTTTTAAAACCAATATCTTCTTTTAAAACTTCTAAAATGAATGCTTTTGTAAAATATATTTTGACTATTGGATCATGTCTTCTCACATGTTCATTTGAAAGTAATTCCAATCTTCCGAGTGTATTTAACTTTTGCGAATAGTCACATGTTAACTTAAAATTATTATGAAACCTTATGACCCTAATCAAAAGGTATCACTTAAACTAGAAACCAACCAACGTAAAAATGCTCAAAATTCTAAAAATGCAAACTTCTTAAACAATGCTTATTTTAATAATAATCAATTTATAGATTAAATTCTTTGTTTGAAATGTTTCTAATCATTCAATTGTATGTAAGGCGTAAGGGTTCCAATCCTAATTAATAATTATTGTTCTGAACTTTGCTTCAAAACAAAAACATCTCTAAAGCGGTTGAAAATCGATGGCTAAATTTTTTATGAGAAACCTTGTTATTGCAGACTTGCAATGCTTTGGTTATTCTTATGCTTGTTGAAGTGCAAGCTAATGATACACCTTCAAACTCGTATTATAGTCCTTTCAGACTTGAAGATAAGTATGATACATTTTCTTCTTGCCTTGAAGCAAAGTTTAAACATTGTAAGAACAATAAAGGAGGTATGAGCGCAAAAGAACATGCATCTTATGTTATTAAAAGTCTTAGAAGATGCAAAATGATAAAGTTTCCATATGACCCAATGCGTCAAAAAACTATAAATGTCGAATCATTATGCCTACAAAAATTTCAGAGGCACTTCTAGAGTCTTGCTGAGATGCTGTTTATATAGAATATCCAAGAGCATTCGATAAATAATTTATAATCTCTCTCTCTCTCTCACAAACTACACCTATTTCATGAAATTGCACTTATAAGCAATCCATATGTTCTCATGGAGCAAAGTCACTCAAATTAAACTCATTCCGAACATGGGTCTAAGATTATGCCACTAGCCTTATGGAATAGGGTGTGAGAAAGGATTTTCCACTTGGTTTTATAGACTAGGTGTAAAGCCCCAAATTGTGTGGATTTGATTAAATTGGAATGTATGAGAGACAATTTGTTTATAAACCAGTTTATAGCTAACTTGCTACAACCCATTACGTGGCGATTAATAAAATCATCCACTTGTACTTTTAGTCACATGACCTATTTAATGAGTCATGTGACTTGTTTAAATTATTTATGTGAATTGTTTTATGAGTTGTCATGTATTGAGTTATAGCAAGTTAGCTACAAACCAGTTTGTAACCAAACTCTGTTCATATATGAATCTGTGTTTTGAGTTCTGCATTGAATGTTTACTAGGTAGATTTTAGATTTATAAGTGATTACGAGAGGCTCCAATTGCAACTTGGCTAGTACTTTTAAGATATAAGCACATATATGATTAGTGCTTCATTTTGGTCATTATTAATGGTATCAGCAAACCTAGTAACAACCAAATAAGTAAAAACTGAACAAGAGACGCTTCAACATGCAAATAAGATAAAACTCACAACATGCTGTTGGTACTGGGCCACTATTCAATGCACATATCATGCTACTAACAAAACTTAATACTAATCGTAGCTTCTCTAACTCTTCAGATTGATTAGCGTCGTTAAGTGCCAACCTTAATTTTAGAAAACAGATTTTTTTTTTTTTTTTGACATTTTCCATTCTTCAATTACATAATTTCAACGAAAATTTAAAAATGAAGGCACAAAATCTTCCTATTTATGCTTCATAACTACTGCTACAAACTAAAACTACGTAAAATGAAATTTGATTTTGATAAAAAGGCCTTCTCTGTCGAATTTCCCGTAAAGATGAAGCTGGCAAGTGTTTGGGACTCAGCTGTCTACATGACCATTCCTCCATCAATGGTAAAGACCTGCAATAAAGCAGCACACGTCTATGAACTCCTAAACAGGAGTATATTATTAAATTGGTGCTCAAATTCTGATGTTAGAACAGAGAAAATTTCATTTGCCAAACCATACCTGCCCAGTAATGTAACTGGCAGCTGGATTAAGCGCCAAGAATTCCACTAGTCCTGCAACTTCTTCAGGTTGGCCATATCGCCCTGTGAGGACAATTAAAAATATAGATAGGCGCACATAGTCTTTGAATTTGAAGCATTTTAGTTTCATGTAAACAATTGAATAAGTAATAGTAAAATCAACAAAGCACAATCATCTTACAGGATCTTGCTTTGATTATCAATTTATTTAAACCACTAGGGCAAATGCTAAATAGCAGAAAAATTTGAAACTCTTACTCTGACCCCACATAAAGTGGAAAAATTCCGTTGTATTAACTGAACCCCCAGAGTTAGGCCATTTTGTATGCATACTTAGTGTTAATAAAATAAAAAACTGAACCCCCAGAGTAAAAGTTGCCAACTGACTAAACTAAAATCAATGGACAGCTGGGACAAATCTGAGAGGTATGATAATATTATCTCTTTCATAAATAATTCTCAGTAATTACAACAAGTGTTATGATAATGTTTCAATCAAAAGGTAGCAGTATATGCAATTTCACCATTAACATTAATAAGTTAACTTTCATCTCACCTAAGGGGATGGTCTCCAAAATTTTCTTCTCAATGTCTTCTCCAAGCTTGGCAGTCATATCAGAGGAAATAAACCCAGGAGCCACAGCATTAATCTACAGAACAAGAAGCTTTACTTACTTGCATTACGCCAAGTGGACACAACATAAACCTGTGGTTAAATACTAACTAAAAGAATAAATTATACTTGAATAGCATGGGAAGTGACTTGGAGTATGTCTTGTAACTCAGACATAAAGGTATTCATCTTAGATACTTACATTAATATTCCTGATTGCATATTCCTTTGCAACACTCTTTGTAAAGCCAATTACCCCGGCTTTTGCGGCACTGTAGTTGGCTTGTCCAGCATTGCCAACCAGACCAACAACAGATGCTATATTGATTATTCTTCCCTGCAAAACAAAGAGCAGACTGAAAGGATCTAGAAGCAAAAGAATGACCTCGACATATAATTTCAAGCAAAAGTATATTGACTCAGACAGAAACAAATTTTAATTGCATTTATTAACTGGAAAAGTCAAACTATATGAGTGAAGCCTGGTTCAAATACATAAATCAGCTGACAAGGTTAGTCTTTTTATTTCTCCTTCGTTTTTTGTTGTTGAAATGTGTAAACAGAGATTAGCCATTCTTTTTTTCCAATTCACAGTTGTGAGGTACCTTCCAACTTCCTAGTTTTAGTCCTAGAGATGCTACTTCGTGAATAAAGGCACTGTTCTAGACATCAGCAACTATGATGCTTGACTTATGGGCTACAACAATATCTAACTCCGTCACACACACTAAAGGACCCAATTTTGACATTACTTTTTTTTTTTTTTTTTGATAGATAATAGACAAGATTTATTAAAGAAAAATCTTAAAGTGCATAAAGCATGCGCAGTAAGAATTACTGATTTACATGGACAAAAGCATGGTCAATACAAGATAAGGAAGAAATAAAATCTATAGTTGAACTGCAAGTAGTAAAGTTCCAGACTCAAGACCAGTCAAATAAAGAAATAGAAAACTCATTTAGCAGCTGACTCTCAGTTTTTTCCTTATCCTCGAAAGTACGGCTATTACGTTCCTTCCATATCGTCCACATTAAACATAAAGGAACCAGATTCCGGATATCCGAGGAATGCCGCCCAAACAAATTCCACCAGCCCTCAAGTAAGTTAATCACTCTATTGGGAAGCACCAATTGAACACCAAAGATGCGGAGAACAAAATTCCATAACATACTCGCCACAGAACAGTGGATGAGAAGGTGGTCCACGGATTCGCCCTCATGCCATTACCCCTAATAAAACTTGATATATTCATATTTGATCTACAGGTGTTCTATGCATACTACAATTATATCATTTCAGAATATTATGAAGTTGTGACACCCCATCAGTTTGACCTAGTGGCAATTCATTTGTTTAGGTCTTTTGTCTCTAGTGTTGAAATAGAAGGCGCAGATGATGAATACCTTTTTCTTTTTTATCATAACTTTGGCAGCAGCCTGCAATATTGACAACATAGGTCAAAAACCAGAGAACCAAAGCTTTAAAACTCAAAATGCTAGATAATCAATCTCCTGAACATACACACCTGTGTGCACAGAAATACACCAGTAAGATTCAGATCAATAACCTCCTGCCATTGGGATTTTTTCATTCTCATCAACAATCCATCGCGTGTTATTCCTGAAACATTTGCCAAACATTTAGTGGAAATTACAAAATAAAATGTAATAGAATAAATGATATGACATTAACCTGCATTATTTATCAAGACATCAACTGTTCCCCATGCATCAATCACCTGAAAACATGAGAGTTGAGTGACATTGCAATGCAACCAGTAGTTGCAATAACCATAAAAGGCATTTCCATCAAAGTAAAGTGCATTTTCTTACAGTTTTAATCATCGACTCTGCATCTTCTTCTTTCGAAACATCACCCCCAAAAGTAAGAGCTTGACCACCATATGCCTCAATCTGCAAGAAAAGACAAAAGCATTCACTCTCTTGTGTAATTTCATGACTAAATAACAACTTCGTGTTGTGGTGTAGCCACTTATCACTTTCAAGCAAAACTTTACTATTAACGAATGATATAAAGGAACAGCTACAATAAGTATAGTTTACGAGACAGCAAACCAAGCACTATAAGTATGGATATATAAACAAAGAAGAAAAGAGAACACACCTCCTTTGACACTTCTTCAGCTTCCTTTGATGACCTTGCATAGTTTACGAGGACCTGTAACACAACAGAATAAAAAGATACAAGAGATATTCATCACTAGAACTCTTATAAAGCTTGATGATGAGCATCCCTAACTCATTTGAGAGCTCTCGAAGCATAATTTTCAAACAAATGCACATATATTCTGATTAGAATAAAGCAACAAATTAAGAATTCTCATCATTTCATACATATTATTCAGATTAGCAGGAAAAAAAAAAAAAAATCAAAATCAAATACGATGACCGCAATTCCCATGGTTATGCTTCTTGGCATGCAACAGTCTCACTCAAAATCGGTGAGTAATTAAAGGTAATCCACATAATTACTTTGCAATGCATAAAAATCAGAACTCAAAACCTACCAGTAATTCTACTTCTCTAGACTAAATATACACACATTTACAATTTTCTATACCATTAAAATCATACTGATTAGAATCAGAGATAAACTCTCTCTCTCTCTTTCTCTACACTCAAATCAGGCATTAGCATATGCAATCTTTGCTAAGCATGTATGATTCAGTAGTTGTGATTTGTGAGCAAAGAGAGAGAGAGAGACCTTGCAACCAGCTTTTCCAAGAGTCAAAGCGATGGCCTTGCCGATCCCTCTAGAAGCTCCAGTGACAACAACAACCGGAGCTTCCACATTCCGAGCAACACCTACACTCGATTCCTCAACTGCCGCAACCTGAGCTCTAACACCTGAGGCATCAAAACCTTGAGCATTTGAGCCATACATTATTACTATAATAATAGAGAGATCGAGACACGGATTGGAAAAGAAAGAAAGAAAAATAAATGTATTGAACTTTACGAGAGGAAGTAGTTGTGAATCGGAGGCTATGGAGGATCTGAGGAGATCGGAGAGAGGCGGAGAGCGTAGGGCGGAGGCCATGGAGATGAGAGAATCGGCGAATTGAGGGGGAGAGTTTGGCCGTAGCTCCGGTGGAGTTGAAGGCGATAGTGGCGGCCATTGAGAATCTGAAAGACCGAAGAAGAATAACCGTCGCCAGAGAGAGAGAGAGGAAGGTTGTGGTGGAGCTCCAATTCCAAAAGCGCTAGAGCGTACAAGGGGCCTGGGTAAGAGGACCGGGCGTTTTTTCTCTACCGCCTTCACCTTCACCTTCATGTGCCAAATTTGCCGTTTCCTTTTAGGCCCATTTGCTCTTCGGATTGTTAAAAGCTTTACAACACTTCCTACACAGTAAAAGAATGAGAATACATTCAACAAAGATGAGGTGTAAAATTCTACCTTTACACCCTCTTATAAGGAGCCTTTACACACTCCTATAAGGAGTAGCCACATCGATATTTTTCATTTTATTTCACACTTCAATATGAGCTCAGCCACATACTATCAAAAACCCCCCCAAAAAAAAAAGCAAAAAGAAAAAAGACTCGACTACAAAGAGAGAAAGATAGAAGCGAGAGGAAGAGATGGGTCACTATGGCCAAGGTCTTCAAAATCTCTCTGGTGACAGCCATAGCCGTTTCTCCTCCTTCCTGTTCAAGCCGAGACCCTCTCTCTCTCTCTCTCAACCCAAAACCAAAACACCGTTATCATGTATCTTGCCCATGACCGTCGCGAAGAGGCCCGATCTGTGGATCCATCGTTGCCTGCCGGTCTCTCTCTCTCTCCAGATCGATTTCCCTCTCCCTATCACTCCTCTCTTTCTCTCTCCAAGTCTCATTTGCAACCGAGTTTTTGTTTTGTTTTTTATAGTTTATTATTGTGTATAGCTGAGCTCATATTGAAGTGTGAAATAAAGTAAAAAATGTTGATGTGGTTGGTTCTTATTGAAGGGTGTAAAAGATGAGTTTTACACCCGTTTCTTATTGAATATTTTCTCTAAAAGAATGTGTCATATTGAGAATAAATTCAAATAGGACCGGGTGTAATACACTGATTTTACACCCTCCAATAAGATCACGCCACATCACTTTTTTTCTATTTTGTTCACAATCCAAAATGAGTTCACCCCCACACAATAATTGTTCTAAAAACTATCAAAATCTCAAAAAATACAAAAGAACAAAATAGGACCGGATCTATATTTCTCTCCCCTACCGCCGGTCACTCCCCCGCCGCCGATCTCTCTCTCTCTCTCTCTCTCTCTCTCTCTTGGTGATGGTGTTAATTGTTATGGGTCTTGATATGGACCAGTTCGGGGAGAGAGAGAAAACACGCCAAGATCTACTTTCTCTCTCTCTCTGGTTCTCTCTTTCTCTCCCTCCCAATCTGTTTTCCTTTTTATTTTTGAAAGTGGTTGAAAATTTGGTTGTGAGTGCGTGGTTGTTGCAGTGGTGGTGGTTGTGTGGAGTTCTTGCGGTGGTTGGGTTGATGTTCTTGCGGTGGTGATGGTTGGTGGTGTTCCTGCGGTGGTGGTGTTTGGGTGGGGTTCCTACGGTGGTGGTGTTTGGGTGGGGTTCCTACGGTGGTTTCTCTCTCCTCCCTCCGTGCTTCTCTCTCTCCTTTGCAATTGTTTTTTTGTTTTGATAGTTTTAAAAGCTATTATTATCTGTCGGTGAACTCATTTTGGATTGTGAAAAAAAAAGTGACGTGGCTTGCTCTTATTGGAGGGTGTAAAACCAAGGTATTACACTCAGTCCTTATTGAATGTATTCTCTATCATATTCTCCTCTTCATGAGAATACATTGAATAAGGAACTGGTGTAATACTTCGGTTTTACACTTACCAATAAGAGCATATTATGTCACTTTTTTCTATTTTTCTACACACTTCAAAATAAGCTCACCCACACACAGTAGTTCCTCTTAAACACTATTAAGATAACAAACTGGATCTGGAAAGAGGAGCGAGAGGGAGAGAAAGACCACCGGTGGATCCGTCGCCACCAAACCACCACTAGAAACAAACACACTCAACCACCGTCACAACAACACCCACGCACCACCATAACAACCACACCCACCCACCAAAAGCAAACACCACCGCAACAACCATGCACCCCAACCAAATTTTCAGCCATTTCCTCAAATAAAAAAAAAAAAAGGCCAAATTACAAATTATACCCTTTAAATTTGGTCAAAGTTCAATTCAGTCCTCTAAGTTTTGACAATGTCAATTTAGTCCTTTAAGTTTCACTCCATTTCAATTAAGTATTTCCATCCATTCTCGTTAAATCCCCCATTAGTTTAAATTGATTTTAAACAAATACCCATAACTAAATACCCAAACCCGATTGAACAAATGCCCAGACAAAAAAAAAATCCCCAGCAACATCCATGCTCTAAATGAGAGATCTGTAATCTTCAAAAGCCAATCCCCAATTCGCGATCTCCAAAGTACAAGCCCAAATCCTCACATGTTGATAATTAGTCAGGTGTGGAATGATATTACTGAGAATTGGCAACCACGTGGGACTTGGTTATTTCTTGAGTTGATTGAGGAATATGAGCAAGAGACCCACCTTGGTGTTTTTGTGAAGCAAATTTGGTATGACTTGCGTGATAAAACATGCTTTGATAAGATTAAGGAGTGGGCCTGTATGATGAGAGATTTGTGGAAAGGGTTAGTGTTGCAAGTCATTAATGAGAACCTAAATATAATTCTAAAAGATGTGGTCAAGGTTTTAGAATGTTCTGGGGGCTTGTTTCAAGAAACCAATGGAGGATTGGAATTAGCTAGAACTACTGTTGGTGTTGATATTAGCTTTGAAGCAGATTTGGCTAACGCTCTCGCTATTGTCCCTGTTGAGAACTTATTTTGTAGTGATATGTTGATCAAGAGAAATCTGCTACAGATGAATTCATTTCTACTTTGGATGTTGATGGGTCAGATGCGAATATTTTGGCTGACTCAGATGTGAGGATCTGGGCTTGCATTTTGGAGATCACGAATTGGGATCATCTTTTGGAGATCACAGATCTCTCACTGTATTGCGTAATTGGGGATTTATTTTTTTTTTTTGTCTAGGCATTTGTTCAATCAGGTTTGGGTATTTAGTTATGGGTATTTGTTTAAAATCAATTTAAACTAACGGGGGATTTAATGGGAATGGATGGAAATACTTAATTGAAATGGAATGAAACTTAGAGGACTGAATTAACACGGTCAAAACTTAGAGGACTGAATTGAATTTTGACCAAACTTAGAAGGTGTAATTTGTAATTTGGCCAAAAGAAAACAAACTACCACCAAACCACCACCAAAAACAACCACACCCAACCCCCAACACAAAAACCACAGCCACTCATAAAAAAAACAACCACCACCGCAACGACCATAGCCACCCACCACCGAAAACAACCACCACCGAAGGAAAGAGAACAGATTGGGGGAGAGAGAAAACACGATCAGTGTGCTGTGGCTTGATGTGGACTAGATCAGAGAAAGAGAAAACACACCATCACCAGAAGAAATGAGAGGGAGAAGATCAATGGTGATTTGAGAGGAAGACACCGACGGTGGCTAGATCAGTTCCTCTCCCTCTTGCTCCTCTCTTTTTCTCTCTCTAGATCCAGTTGCAATCGGGTCTTTTTTTGGGTTTTTGATAGTTTTAAGAGTAATTATTGTGTGTAGATGAGTGTAATTGAAATGTGAAGAAAAGTAGAAAAAAGTGACATGACATGCTCTTATTAGAGGGTGTAAATCCAAGGTATTACACAGGCTCCTTATTGAATGTATTGACAGTATTGTCATTGTGTATTATGTATCTTTCTTAAACTTGTCTTGATAGAAGCTGGAAGCAAGACATCCATCATATTGTTTGTTTTTCATTAATTCAACGTCACTTCTTTCAATACGCAACTTTGAATTGCTATGAAATTTTGACAAGAACTCCGGTTGGTTATAATGAATAATTTCTCACTAAACACCCCATATTTTCTGAAAAAAAGGCCCAAACATTGCCCGAGCAATTTGAGGATAAAAAAGAAAAAAGAAAAATATGTCATTTGCCTCAGCTTTTGAATATTTTACAATTGTAAGCGGCTCTCCCCCTCTAAAATTTAACATGACTAAACTACATATTTGAATTTCCTTTTTACAAACAAAAATTGAATATCCTGATTGATACATCTCTTCCATCAAAAACCCACAGCACATCCACCATGGGTGACAGTAATCCACATGCCAATACGTTCCAAAAATTCACACCTCATCCCAATCCAAAACCAAAAATTTATCATAAAGAACCCAATCCCCAATCCCCAATCCAAACCCATGGTTGTTGATAATATGCTTCTTCTGTTCCATCTTTCACTCTTTATCAAAGGTTTGAAGCTCACTTATCAAATTGGTTCTTAAGCCAAAACAATGTAAACGGAGATCCAAGGTGCATGGCCAGTGTTCCACAGGATCACCATTCTCAATTCTTGCTCTCAATTGGTACCAAAATATGAATAAATTAGTTGATCAATCGATTTCTCCTTCCTCAACATCATTTGTTGGTTCTGGAGCGCTCTTGGGTGGTTCAACTTCTTCTTCCTCATCCTCATCTTCCATCTTCATGTATAGTCCAAGTGCTTCTAAAGGGTTACTATTCCCCTGAAGTTTGAAACTACCAAACCCATTTTGAGACTCATCTGGGCATGTCTCTTCTATGAAAGTTGGTACATTTTCATTACCGGCAGCCCTAAGCATTTCTAGGTCTTCCAACAATTGACAGTTCTCATTGATTTCAACAGTCTTTTCCATCTGCAAAAAAAGATAGAAGCTTTTTAATAGCAAGCAACCAAGAGAAGGTTGTAGTTCACTTCTGCCACATGGTCTTCACACCTTACCTTTAGCAATGCCTGACGCGCAGCTTCTCTGTCCAGTTCCCTCTGCCTTTTGGCTTCAGCTGCAGCTTCTGCTTCAGCCTTCTTTCGAAACTCTTCGGCAGCCTTGGCCGCTGCTTGCAATTGAGCTTTTTCTAATGACAAAATGCCAAGTAAAAATCAATATATAGAATAGCTTAGTAACTGATTAGGGTCAACTACAGGCATATAAAAATGCTCATTGATCACACAGAAGTGAAGCTTCAAGATAAGCAGATGAAAACCTTCTTTCCGCCGCCTTTCAAGCTCCTCTCTCTCAATTCGAAGTTTTTCAGGATCCCCTTTTTCACCCTGAACCCAGTATCACACAGTAGATAACAAGTCAAGTAAAGTATGCAAGACAATTTGTAACATACATCCAGCTCAATATAGAGTAGCAATCCTATCTGTGAGTGCAACCAACCTTTTCAAGTGCCTTTTCTCGAGCTTTAAGTATGGTGTCAGCAAAACGACTCCTCAATAAAGCTGCGCGATAAAGCTTCTCGGGGGAGACTTGCCTCTCAGATGGAGCACTCTCCCCTATAATGTTACAGCATGAAGGGTGAGATGATGCCCCAAAACTAACATCAGATAGTTTTCTTCATGATTTCATGCTTACCCTCTTGATGGTCATCTGCCTCAGCAGAAATTGGCTTGGACTCGGAGTTCTGCTCGACTAGCCCCACCCCATCTATTGAATCTGAACAAGAAATAGGACATCAAGGTTCAGCACGTTGGCCAGGATTAACTATTCTAAGGAGAAGACAAATGCTGCCACGTCTTAATTAAATGACATCCCCATGTTACATATATAACCTAGAGACTCACTGTTTTCAATTTCTGCATCACCAGGATCACTTTCTTTCTGATCTAAATTTGCCTCAGAGTCCAAGTTTTCCTGCCACAGCAGATATGAGAAAAATTCTCTACAAGCGAGAGAGAGAGCAGAACATTTCAATCAACAGAATGCCTCCATAAGATTTTTTTCAAGATATTACGATATACCTTAACAGCACTAACAGGAACTGAAGCTTTAGCAGCATCAGGTTCACTTCCAGAAGAACTGCCTGAATCTGAATCTGTAAAATAGAAAGTATATGAGATTTCAAAATAAATAACAAAAGGGCCATCACATTTTAAACTAAAATACTAAAAGAGTCTAGGACAATCATTCCAACTACATCCATAATTTACATAAAGGCCTACATAAATTTTAAATCATCATATGCTCAGTTCAAGATCGTTGACAAGAAGCAGCTGAAACTTTTTTTTTTTTTTTTTGATAAGTAATAAGAAATTTATTAAAAAATCAGGCAAAGAATAATTTACAAGGGGATTATACAAGGTGTACAATCCCAATTACACCTAAGAAGAACAAAGGTCAAGAAAATCTAAAAAAGTCTCACAGGAAAGGCAACCCGAAGCATAAACCCAATCAAACAAAGTTTTGAGGAAGTTGTTTTTCAGGTCAGACATAGTTTGTTCACCCCCCTCAAAAATGCGAAGATTCCTTTCCCTCCAAATACACCACATCTAGCAATGAGGTATACACCTCCAAATCTCCACATGACGGTGCTTCCCAAATGGACCTTGCCAGCAAGCCAAAAGATCAAGAACAGTTCGGGGCATTACCCAATGAACACCAAACAAGACATGTTATTACAAATATGCTCACTCAACGCTCTGCTAGTAAAAACTTTAACCCCCAATACGTGCAACTAAGCATAACCTAAGAGAGGGAAATTCTTAGCTTTACTCCCAGTCTACCTTGTAAGTCAAAAATCCAGCCGAAAGTTATAAGATATTCAATGCACTGTTACATATAGACATCTTTTTGTCCTGAAGATATATATCAATTAGGTGTCTGTTTGGCATCAGCTTATTAGGTTTTTAGCGGATTGCTTTTTTACTGAAAGTTGGCTAAAATATACTTGTACTTGGAAAAAAGTGAGGCTTTAAAAAGTTGAACATAAGCAAGATAAGCCAAAAGCTAAACGAAAAAGGGTGTGGCAAACAGACTCTGTGACTAGGTCAACATGCAAAGGCACTTCAGCTTAAAAAGTTAGCAATCTGCATTAAAAAAAGTATAAACAACATCATTCATTTATTTTATAAAAAAAAAAAAAAAAGTGCTGTACGCACAACAACAAAGTTGCTGACCAATGTTGCACTCTCTGTAGGAGCTGCCACTAAACAAAATCCAATTGCCACAAAACATCCAAGGGAAAGGTTACATGCAATATTCAACCTAAAAGTGTATGATATAGCCAGTAAAGTCATTTCATGGCCAAAAGATCCACAAAACTTAGGATAGACGCATTGTACCATTCATAACTTAGATCAATACCAATGCTTCAATGGATTCTCCTAACCAAGGAGTCAAAGTGTGCATGTTTTTCCTTTTGGGTTGCAAGAGTGGGGTATAACACAATGGCCAAGAAACCATGGACCAATTTAAAGGAAAAATACATATTTAGAGCAAGCCTGTCCAAAATCACCCAGATCTGAAAGAACAGGATCATGACTCAGTTCAGTTATAATCTTCCACTACAATGCCAAACCATTTCAGGCATACCTAGTCAAAACTTCATAAATAACATCCAATTTCAAATTTGCAGCAGAATAATATTAACTCAGGTAGCAGATAATCAGCCAGTGAAAAATAGGGGAAACACAGAAGAGATCTCAGGCTCAAAGGGCGAATGGACTCTTTGATAGACACGTTCCACCATCTCATCCCTAAATATAGGATTTCTAAAGGCTTCAACTCTATCTTTGATGGAAATTAATTGCATGCAAATCTCACCATTAAGTTTAATGGCCTTGAGACAAATTTCACTTGACATTCAATTTTTTCCTCTTCGACCATAGGTAGATGCAACAACAGCAAGCTATTCACAAAACCCAAGTTGAGACTCCCGAAAGGAATCATTTCTCTTTTAGGAATTAAAATAGATATATGTTAGTGAGTTAGCAGGAAAACACACTTTGAACACAGGCCCTCCAGTACCACACCAACTACAGCATACACCTAGGCTAGAAGGCATCCTTAGTTCAAGAGAATCCCATTATATAACATGAGTTGATACATCACATTCCATCTCTGATTTAACAACTGAGCATACTGTCCCAATTTAACAGTAACTAAAAATATTTGTTAAGGTGAAAAACAGACTTGACTTCACAAAGCCACATACTAGCTCGAAAACAACAGCATGGAGGTAAATGACAGTTTCTACAATTTTTTTTAAGAAATGAATGGTTTCCAGTCTTGTTTTTTCTTTTTTCTTTTCTCTTTTTTTCTTTTTTTTTTTTTGGGGGGGGGGGGGAGAGAGAGAGATTTGCAAAATTTGGCAAGAGAAAAATATGTTTCACAGTGTGTATTATAAAACTGTAGAGGATACAATTAAGCATAAACAGCGAAATCCTACACTCCACTCTCCAAATTTCAGTAAATTGAAAACAAATTGTGAAACCAAAAAAACATATGAAGTGTACGCAGAAACACGAACCACTGGATGAAGAGCCCGATTCACTACTGGAGCTACTTGAACTACTGCATTTACTGTTTCTATTTGCTGCATCTTTCTCTATTTCTACAGGAGGGTAACTTGAAACAGGAGGATCATTACCGCCAACAATATCCACATCCTCTTCAACCGGGTCATTGCCTGAAAATATGAATGGAGATAGAACTAATATGGTCATTGCATGATACACATTTTAACCTGTTCAGTTATAAAGTTGCATAGAGAAATAATAGTAAATAACCTTTACACGGTTGCGTCGATGAATTGCTAAACCCTGACTCATTACGAAGCTGCAGCAAGGAAAGCAAACACCTATCAGATATAGGTCGCATAATCACAGAAAGACAAATACAAGCATGAAAGAAAGATAGAAATACCTCCATTTCACAAGGTTCAGCTTTCTGCTGGTTTTTCTGATTCTCCAGCATGTAGTCATCTAAAAGCTTCCTTAGTGTGAAGAGGGTATCATCACCAAGAGCATCAATATCGATCTCGATCTCATCCTCATTGGCTTGCCCTTCACTGTGTTGTTTCAAGAAATCAACAATACTTTCAGGCAATTCTCCCAACAAATCCTCCAATTCTGCGCTCAGTTTCTGCTTCTGCTCATCACTCATTATCTGCCTAACAGGCTCTGGCTTGATAGTATCATTCTGTACAAGGGTTTTCTTCTTTTTTGCGGGTGGAATTTGAGTAGTAGTTTCACTTCCTATATGATCAAAGGCTCTTGTTGAAGGCACTAATTTCTCATCAGCACTAACTGTAAGCTTCTTCTCAATAGTTTTCCATCTAGTTTCAAAAAATTTGCCAAGTGTTTTGGCCATATGATGAAATTTATTGGTGGGAGGGTTGTAAGTCAAAGCATTCGAGAAAGTAAGCCGCACATCTGCAGCAAACTCGAATGGACTTGAACATTCACCTGATGCTATCTTACTCTTAATTGTGCCAAAATCCATTGGATACTTAATGACAGTGCAATAATCCGGAATGTTCAACTTCACAACATCAACCGGTTCATTAAATACCCAACCAAACTGATGTGACCTCATACTCTCCAGCAACGCCTTACATTTTTCCATCAACAAAGCATTGGAAGTACTCACCGGTGCAGCCACTTTCCCTGGTTCAAAACGCCCAGATGAACTCTTTTTCATACGGGAACCATTACATCCTGGAGGAGCCCGTTTCCTACCGTGTGGGGCCGATACTTCAGATGACTTCTGCAAAATATCTAGTGGAGGCCTCTTTTGCCCATCACTGCAACTACGGATATCACTAGATGGAGATAGTACAACAGCACTTGAACTCAGACTGGCAACTTTCCTCTGAAGAACCCGGATCTGCTCGAGTTCCCTTTTCAACCTAAATTCTAAATCCTTCCTTTCAGATCGCGACATTTTTGATAACGACAAAACCTGCAACGGGACACCAAAACTATCATATCCATCTGCATTCAAGCTAATGCATTTCCTCTTACGGGCATATGAATCCTCAGAAACTGTAATCGTCGTGTCAACCCGTCCTGAGGTACCAAACCCTTCAGATTCACCCATTGTCTCAACGGCATGCCGGAAATCCGGAACAAAACCAGTGGAATGCCCTTTGGAGTACTTCCGTGACTTCCCCATTACTTGCAAAAGTGAACACTTGGTCGAATCCTTCTGTCCAATGAACTCTATAGGAACAGTTGGTGCCATAAGATAAACCTCCAATAATTGCACATATCAACTGTGACAATAAGCAGTGTCCCTTGACAAATCTTAGAAAATCCCAGATATCCAAATCTGCGAAATCATGCCAAAACCAAACTTCAGAATCAAATTAAGATGCTTCTCAATATTCCCATCATTACCCAATTGTCATATTTCCCTTTATCTTCAGAAATGATCTCAAAAACAATACTTTAGCCCAAAAGAGCTCAACTTGTTCGGTTCTCTTCAATAACATTCGACCTCAAAAATAATTTTCTAAATTTTAAAATTTGTTATTTTTCAATATTCACCAGCATCAACAATTTCAAAATCCACAAATTTTACAATTATAGTCTGAGGACAACCCTAACCCATGAAAAAATTCACTGACTCAATCCAAGCAATGTAAACCCCCAAACCCTACAACAAGACCAAAAACCCTAACATGATTTCCTCTTTTGGTTTCTCAATAACCTAATGAACCCTCCTCCCAAAATCCAACAAAATTTGAGCAAAGAACAAAAAATATTCGAATCCAAAGCTTCAAAAATGAACAAAATAAACAAACCTAAACTGAGCCGAGAAGAAACCCCCAAAATGCAAACCCTAGATCCGAGTGTAAACACTAATTCAATTGCACGAACCGCACAATACAATGCCAAGAAAAACACACAGATTTAACCAAAAAAAACAAAAACCCTAAAAAATCTTCGCTAGAATCCAATTCAAAACCTGGATCTCTCGCGCGAAAAGCCGTCCGCAATTTCGCAGACCGCCAAACCCTAGATTCAAAAACCTCTTTCTTCGCTACCCTCCTCAGCCACCGAGCGAAGCGTAACACAAAGCGAGCAAGAAAGCGAAACAGAGAGAGAGAGAGAAAGAGAGAAAGCGCTAATGCCAAAGCGTGGGATCCTCGGGCTAGTACAAGCCCCTACTTAAAGGCCCACGAGCCTCATTGCCCGCCGCTATAAAATAAATCCCAACCGTTGTTTTCCAAAAAAAATATATCGGACGGTTATTATTCAAAAGTTTTTCCTCACGTGAGATTTATATCAGACGGTGCCGTGATGCTGTTTCGGCCGTACTGTTTGGATCGTGTTGAATAAATAAATTAAACTAAAGCTCTGAAATTAATTATTGGAAATTGAGGCTTCTAGATATACTGGCTCGAGTAATGAAAAATTTTGTACTCGCGATTTTATGGGTCATCGTGTTTTTTTATGGTGTTAGAGGACACGTGTGGTGGTTTAATGAGCGAGTACGATGAAATTTGTTTGGTTGAGAGAGAGAGTTTATGTGAGATTTGCCGACTACATGTCGGTCTTGACTTTTCACCGCCACGTGACGCGGCAAGTGATCTACTTTTGTCCGGAGTTCACACGTGCTAGATTTCAAACTGCCAGCTCACAATTATCATTACGGCGGTGAGTAAAATCTTTATTACTATATCACTACTTATCAAAACGAAAAAAGAAAAAGAAAAAGTGCCTTCCTTTTATGGGCCAGATCGATATAAGACGAGCACAATCTGCGTTTCCTGTGGTTGTAGGCGTATTGGAAAACTTTAGATAAGTGGGCTATTTCAAATGAGGCCCAATATGTATAAATTTCACTTTATATGTATTCCAACCTACTCAAAATAACCCTCCTTCTTCCATTTATTAGGATTATATTTTAATTTATATTGCTTAGATTTTGTGCTTGTTTATAATTAAACAGATTTTATATCACCTGTTATTCTATACCGGTTTCTTTCTATGTTAGCAAAGGCTAGAAAAATAGAAATAAGCTCACTAATATTTCTATAATATTATTGTGACACCACAAGGTGTCATATATGGTGTGATAATTTTATAATATTATTCTATAGATTAATCCTACATTTTATAAAAATAAAGAGTATTATAGTAATGTTATTATAAAATGATTCATTTTCATTCTTTCTAATATTATTCCCAAACAAAGTTACTTACATTCCATTCCTCTGTTTTAAAACATCCAAATAAGATTACTTTATTTCATTTCATTTCATTCCATTCCATTCCATTCATTAAATTCATTTCATTCCATTCCATTCCCCTCTAAACTCCTAAACGAAACCTTATATTTAGATAGTTGGGTGAGAAGGGATATGAATCTTGAATGTCTTTCTTAGAGATACTAGGAAATATCAATTGAGTTCTTATTATCTATTTTAGTGAGAAAAAACTTTGGTAAAGTGAAAATATCTCAAATCTCTAGGTACACCTGTATATATAAAGAAAGAGAAGGATCGAACCCAAACCCAATTGGGTGATAATTAGGGAGTATACCATTGGACTAAATGTCCAATGAGCACAGTGTTGAATTGTTGATGTTATTATTGTGAAACTTTTGTTACTTACAACAAGTGTGGAGATTTATTTGAATTACCTAGATTTTCCATAAATAAAAAATAAGTCGTACCATGATTTATAAGAATTTTGGCAGTGTTGTGAAATTAATACAATAATATACATGTATTTATATTATACATACATAAAAGCATAAAACTCCTTAAGACCTTAATTTTTTTTTTTTTATAAAAAAAAAAGGGACTCGCAGGTGCGTTCATTGTCCCGACCCACTTAAACCCGATTTTGACATGGCGTGGGGCACATCTGGGCAATAATGGGGCGTACCACTACCCGAACCCACAACTCCCGGACTCGCTGGTGTGATGGGTCACGAGGGTTTCCTTCCATTAAGTCACCTCCCCAGAAGGCGGTTGGTGGGATTCGAACCCCTGCCCACGTGATTAGCACCAAAGGTGCTAACCATTGAGCCAAGAGCTGAACCCCTCCTTAAGACCTTAATTGAATTACCAAAATACTTATGGTGAATTTAAATGAGTCAAACTTTTAAATAGAGATTTACTGTAAAGTTCCACTACAGCATTTAAATCACCCCACCCCAAAAAAAAAAAAAAAAAGCCTAAAAAATTATAATTTAACTCATAAGATGAAACTAATTTGGCACGCTCTAGAAAGGGCTTATCATTTCAAATCTTATATATTAAGAATATAATACGACAATGATGATGATGAGGATAACAACTCATCATGCTTAATATATTATTTAAGAAGAAATTACCTACCAAAAGATAGGTCTTTAAACCTATCCTAATCAATATTATTACTTCATGTGATTTAGCCCAGATGAAACAATTGAAAAGTCAGGTAGGTTCTTGTCAAAAAGAAAAGTCAGGTAGGTCACATCAAAAAAAAAGAAAAGAAAAGTCAGGTAGTTAAATGAAAGTGGACTGACCCATCTAATCTTTTGGGCTTAAGTTGACAAGCTATGATTTGAGCAATTAACATCACTTTTATATTGACTACTCTTTATACTATTTTTATTAATTAGGCATCAACACAACATCTCATTTCAAGAATTATGAAAAAAAAAACTTAAAATTTTTCACAACTTTTATATGTGAACTACAGTAATTTGAGCAAGATTACTTTTATAAGGCCTATCACTAGTATTATTTTTATTATACATCAATTGTAACAAACCATATATGTTAGTAGTTGTAAAAAATATTATATCCACTTATTTGTTGAAGAAAATTGGAATCTTTTTCGTCCTTGTGCAACAAGGTAGATCTAGTCAATTTACTTTAATTAGTAAGGCATCATCCATCAAAATCTAAACTATTTCAAAAGAATTGCTTATTTAGAATAGATTATCATCCACAGTGGCGAAGCCACTAGTTAGTTTTTTTTTTTTTTTTTTTAAATTTACAGTTATATATTTTTTTTTTCCTTTTTTAATTTAGCTTAGCCAAAAATAAGGCATTAGCCCACCTTTTATGCCTTCTAACCCAGCAATCTAACACAAAACCAGCCCAACCTATTTTCCGAGCAACACCAGCTCCTACTTCTCTTTCGTTTTTGGTGATGTTTGCCTTTACAACAAAGTTTTGTTGATGAAATCACGGTGGAGTTGAGGGAAAAGAAGGAAAACAAAGAAAAAGATGATGCAGAAGATGAGGAGAGATTTATAAGGTGAGAAAAAATAAATAAATAAGAACACGAAGAGATCCAGAGAAGCAACTTGAGAATCAAAAATAAAAGAAAGAATTTGAGGAGAGAGGAGATCCGGTAAGGAAATGTCATGTGAGAAAGGAAAAGGAAAAAAAAAATTGTGAGAAAGTAGAATAGTCAATACGTTGGATTTGGAGAGAAAAAGAATCTTCTTGAAAGGTTATAGTTCACAAATACCATTTCATATATACTTATTTACATAAAAATCACAAATGATTTTTTGTTTTTCGTTTTAATAAGCAAGTGATCACTTATTAGGAATTTTTTTTAAACATTACATTAGATTCATTAATTTAAATTAATTAATTTAATAATATGAATAAAAAACAGCATTTATATATATAAAGAACGGTAATCCGAAATAATATACTAGTAAATCAAATATTCCATTTGCTATTGGTGTCACACTATAAGTTTTTAATATATTATTATTATTATAGAATATAAATATAGTGATATAACTATAAAAATTATATTCTATTGATTTTTGTTGTACTTTTTTTATTATTAAATAAAATTCTCTTCTATTAAGGAAATTTAGTTAACATTTTCAGCCCTCTAAAAAAAAATTCCTAGCTCCTCTTTAACTATTTCAAAGGAATTGCTTCTTTATATAGAATAGATTTTAGACTTAACTCGATTGGCACAACCTCCATGTGGCGTAGCACGGATGTATTGGACCACAAAGAGTCCAATCAATCGACCTACACAGCTTTAGTAAAAGAAACAAAATCCTACCAACCTATTCACAGTTTCTTGTTATTATTACAAATTTCCATATATCCCAACTATCATTAGATTTTTTTTTTATATATAACGTAAAAAACTTTATAAAAAAGAGTACTTTGAATTCGTCACTAGACTAGGCCGGTTCCGAGAATTGGGTTGTCCAAGCCCGCCCCAATTTTGATTGCCCATTTATTATTAAATATTAAAAAAATAACATAAAGTCCAAAAAAAATTTTTTTTATGCAAAATCAATGTTGCATTGTCTTTTTACCTTAGCTTAAATTACATTAAAAAAAACGTAACCTCGATTATGGTGCTTTATAATTACTACAATCCAACTCGAAGAAAATTATTTCTCCTTGCATTTTTTGAAGCAAATTCTTCAATTAAGTTATCAAAATTTAGCTTATCCAAATACTCATTCTCAATTGAGATCATAGCCAATCCATTTATATGCCTAGTAGTTTTTTAATTAAAATTTTCATTAGTGTTAATAAATAATAACACATTAACACTATTACACTACCATTAAAAAAATAAAAATAAAACAAAGCATAAGATTACACTATAATCACTATTCGGTCAGTGCACACAGGCCCACAACATATACACAAAACAACAAACACAACACAAAACAGACAGTAACACAATTACAAAAGCACATAAGCAATACACTACACAACCATCAAAGTGAAGTCTCAAATAAATACAAAATAAACCCATTTGGCCATTTACTTAACTCACTTAGTCAGTACAGTACTCTGTACAAAGTCACAAAAATTCAATGTATTCGGTCAAAAGGCTAACATTCATTTCTGATTTCTCACTAAAGCATTAAAGCAGCACGATTAGCAAAAAAAAAAATTAAAGCAGCACAGGACAAACTTTTATTTCTCCATTCTCAAGATTCAAAAATCAAATATCATCAATTCATCAATTGAGAGAGATAGAGAGACCAACTGCGCGGCTTTCGTTGGTGCTCCGTGCTTCCGGCCTCCGTGAATCGTGATCCATGCGCCCGTGCGCTGCGTGCTATGGAGGAGTGGATCCGTGGAGCTGTGGAGGCATGGACCCGTGGTTCTGGTGATGGTGAGTGGGGACTTTTGGCGGCAGATCCGGCGAAGGATCAACTTGTGCAAGGTTTATTTTTGGATTGGGAATGTAGGATTAGGGATTAGGGATTAGGGGTTTTTTTCTTTTCTTTTTTGGCAGTAAGCAGTTGCTTATGTTTTTATTTTTTGAGAAAAAGCTTGTGTTTTATTTGTGAGAAATTAGGGATTTATTTGTAATTTTTTGTTAGGTTTAATTCTTTGATCTGTTGGTTTGTTATTTGATCCGATGCCTTTGATCTGTTGCCTTTGATTTGTTGGATGTTGTGTTGCCCCCTCAATTTTTATTTTTATTATTTATACTAGTTGGAAAAAAAAATTAGTAAAAAAAAAAATTTATGTACACTATTGTTTTTTTTTCATGCCTTTGATCTGTTGGTTGTTGTGTTGCCTCTCAATTTTTCTTTTTTTTTTTTATTTTTATTATGTATACTAGTTAAAAAAAAATTTATTACACTATTTTTTTTTTCATGTATACTATTTTTTTTTTTTTTCTTTTTGGTTGCCCTTGGGAAAGGGGTTCCCCAAGCCCCGGGGCTTGCTGGGCTTACCCCAGAACCGGCCCTGTGTCTAGACAGTAGTAAAATCTACGGACAACTGACCCTACCTGCCAGAATCAGTTACCAGATAATCCAAAGGATCATTTTTTAATGAAAGTACTCCCCACCTTCCGGCCTCAAATCACCCTTGAAGGGCTAAGCAATATTTATATCAATATTATCATATACATACTTTAAAAAGTTGTTCATTTAAAATTTTTATATTCAACTCATCATTTTAATTTCCGTGTAAAGTAGGACTGGATTGCACAAGCAATATATGCATGTGCATATTAGCAATTGCTATTATGATAAAAGTGTTCTTAGCTAAAATTAAATTACTAATTGTCAGATTTATTGAAACAGCATATGATGATGCTCTCATGCTCCTCTCTCCCCCTAAAAAAAATGGATTTATATAAGTTAATATTGTGACAACTCATACATCTTAGTACGTATTGAAATTTGACTAATATGTATTAGATACCCCTGAAATATAATTGGCATGATACTTTACACCCGAACACAAAAACAAAAGTATTTAATAAAATAATATAACATAACTCAAAAAATCATATGAAAAAGATAGTTTTTGTATTGATATGAAATATCAGGTTGATTTCACTCTGTAAGTATCTAATAATCATGATTCATGCAACGTGTAAGTCGGTTATTAATTCGAATGAGCCGAATAATTCGTGATTATTTAATTTCATCCACACACCAAGAAATGAGCTTTTTTCTCTATAAAAATGAAAAGAAAAGAAAAAATATACGTCACTATACGTCAGTAAGATCCCGAATCCAAAAAACTCTCACAGCTAACCAGCAAGGCACCAATACATATTTGACACTTAAGATAATACCACAAATGGGGAAAAAGAATTGGAGAGAGAACGGTATTCATGCAGCTACGTGGTGCAATAAAGACAGAGATAAGAGTTGAAGAACCAAAAGCGAAATATATCAACAGAACAAAAGATTATTCAAAGATATCAACATACTAACATCCAATCTCTCATCCACCTGTCCCTACGCATGTACGGTCTATTTCCAATCTCCCCAAATATCTACTGCTTTTAATTTTATTGGCCTTACTATATTCCCTCTCTTTCTCTCACACTTTCCAAACTCTTAGAGCCCAGTCAAATTATTAACACCATAACCAAGTTCTTCTATAGATATAATAGAAATTTCAAGGACACCAATTGTCTCTCTTTGTGTCTGTAGTCTGTACTGTGTGTAATCAATGATGAATAAACAAAAAAAATACCACATGATAACCACAAAAGAAGGTACTATAAATTACAAAACAAAGGTATGAGAAATAGTTTTTTAATTAACTTCTGAACAAATAAAAAGATATAAACACAAAACAGAACACCCGGGAATGTCTATAGCAAGAGACAAGAACGTGGAAGAACAGTAAAAAGTTGAAGAAAAAGAAAGCAAAGATACATGAACAGCACAAAAATATTCACATTTACGAAGTTGGAGGTACCAAAGGTGTGTCCAAAAGCTTAGTTGTTATGCTCTATATATATATGTTAATCCCATTAGCTTCAAAAGTCTTCCGAGAATAATGATGAAAATGATCACACGGTTTAGGCTTCAATTAACTTCATCATGATCAGCGACCTAAGCAGAGGGCAGCCTTGACGTCCAACCTCCATGCAAAACCACCACCGTCCATTCTCCACACATCACAAGGCAGTGTGAGTGAGCTCCTCTCCTTCCCACACGTGTCGTACTGGACCAGTCTCACCCTGCACGTGAACGCCGGGTAGGTTAGTGTTCTCACCTTCTCTCTCAACCTCTCTTCCTTCATCATCAACCACACCACCACCTCATGATCTTGATCTTCATCATGATCCTCCACCATCATCATCCTCCTATAGGCCCCATTTATCCACATCACCCTCCCCAAACCATCTGATATAAATCCGGGACACGAGTCCCTCTCCAGACTCCTCCTCCTCTCCTCGTCCGTACTCCCCAGCTGTCCATCCACCATCCACGTGTCCGTCACACATTCCACTATCACGCACGACCCCTCCGCCGCCATCAACACCGTCCGATCTGATGACTTACTGGTATTATCATTATTATTTTTATTCCCAACAAAGCTCAGCCACATGGGCATGTTAAACTTACCTTCTTTCCTCTCCACCGGTGGAGACAGAGACTCCCTCGCCGGAGAGTCCCTCCGGTCAGGAGTTTCCGGCAACAAAGGCAGAGTCTTCATCACCAGCTTATCTTCCGGAGAAGCCTTTCTCTTCCTATAGCACCGCTTATTTTGAACAGAACTATCATTACCATTACTACTACTACCACTACTATTACTACTATTATTATCTCTTACGTACCTTCTCTTTCCTTTCCCACTACTTTTCACGTACACTTCAGCTTTCTCCGGCGTGGAAACTCCGGTCACTGGCTTCGGAGCGATCGGCCGGAACCTTAGCATTATCCTATTCATTTTGGACATATCATAAACCTCACCAGTACCGTACCTTGCTATACAACACCCTCCTCTTCCATCCATCATTTCCTCTCTCTCTCTCTCTCTGAAACACAGTTTTGAGCTGGGTTTTCGAGTTTGGAACAGAACTCGCCAACTACCGAGAGTGAAGTTTGACGGGGCTAGGTATTTATAATGGGCAGGGGGAGCGACACGTGTGATATCAGATACGTGCGGTACAGTGGTTTAAACACCTCAGAGAGGTGATTGGTTAAGAGAGGCAACGTGGGCAGTGGGCAGTGAGGAACTGTGTGGGCCCCAGGGACAGCTGGGTTTCTGATTGGGCCCCACTGGAGGACCAATAGGAGAGCGAGAAGTGTCAGGTACTAGACAGAACAGAGGGGCACGTAAGCCTTTTGTGTCTCGTGCAATGTGTAGTGTGTACGGTTTTTAATTTTCGAATTGTGTTCCAGAAGGAGGACACGTGGGCCAATCGGATAGGGATTGAGATTGGAGAGAAACGAGGCCAATGTGGAAGGAGATTGTGACAAGTGGACGGTTGGATAGACATTTTGATGATTTTGGGACGGAGAAGATTTTTCTCTTGTCTCCGTGATTGGGGAAAGGAAAAGGAAAAAGAAAAAGAAAGGGGTTTTAACAGTTTAACGCCCCCACCTATCTTTATTTATTTATTGGAGTACAGATACAGCCTTGGGTTATCGATATTATTTTTTAGCATTTCCTTCATGGTAATGGGTATTTAAGGAAGTGAGCTTTGCTTGGTCTAAAGTGGCAAGTTATAGGATTTGCTGTTGGTTGGAATCAGCGAACCTATCAGCTGATGGAAAAATTATCTCCTATTACCGACATCTGCAGTGTATCACTGTGTGAGTTCCAATGTGTGAGAGCTGTGTTATATATGTTCATCATACGAAATATCACCTCCAACTAAAAAATCACATGTATTTAAACTTTAAGCCATAAATTTAATTTTGACTTTTTTTTTTTTTTTTAATTCTTTAGGATAAAATAGGTATTTTGATCAATATTTTTACAGTTAAACTAATTCTTACTATTCATGAGAAAGCCAGCAATCTCCCATGAGTGACAATGAAGTATATCACTTCAAGTTAAACGTTACATCCCAAACCAATTGAGTCAAACCGTTGCATGTAAAAATAATTTCAAATTGGCCATTACATTAATTGGAGACCAAAATGTGGTCTCGATTACCTGTTGAGAGCAAAATATGCTCTCGTGACCAACATTGAGACCATTGTTATTCCTCAATCAACTACATGTTACTAAAAGTATCAATTATTAATAATTATAATTGTATAAGTCACATATATTTGAAAATTATGCCACGTGTAAGTTGGAAATTATGTTATGTATACATTTGGCAATTTTGCCATATGAAGAATGAAGAGCGCGATTATAAGAAGTTAAAAATAACTAATTAATTCTCTTTAGAGTGATTACTTGGTAAGAAATAACAACCTCCTTTCCTACATGTGACAACACTTAAATATAAGACTTAAGAAACTTGTCACTTAAGTAGAAGACTTGGAAAAAAAAAAAAAAAAAGCTAGTTATCAAGAAGTTAAAAAACAATTCTTTTGCTTTATATGGTAGTTATTCACTAAAAATAACTATATGTTTTGTTTCTAAAAGGTGGGTAAACAAGAAAGAGAGCAACACACAATCATCGAACATCAACATTTCAACATGTTTTCTTTTAGGTCAAAATATATTGTTGGTTTCTAAAGTTTATAATTCGCTTTTAATTAGTACCTAAGATTCAAATAAGTGTTTGTAGTTCAAAAGCTTAAAAATAAATAAATAAATAAAAAAAAAAAAAGCGTTTTTAGTCCCTGAAATTTCAAATGAGCATTTTTAGTTTCTAAATGTTTTTAAAAATTAGTGCTATTAGTACATTCGTGTCTAACAGAGTGATAACATGACAGTTTTAGTTTGGTCATGTCTGTTAAAGATAATAGCATAAATCAAAGGATTCATATGTGATTTAATGAACATGAATCAAAATAATAAATCAAAGGATTCATATGTGATTTAATGAGCATGAATCCAGGTCATAAATTAAGGAAACATGTTTCCGTGATTTATGGGTGAATATGTCTCATTTATTATGTAGCCTATATAAAGGTCATATCATTCATTGTAACCACAAAAAAATCAACACAATATTCTTACAATATTACTCCATCAATATAATCACAATGTAGCCCTTCAATATCTTCTCTTTCTTTTATATTCCATCTCCATTTTATATTCTTTAGATTATTTTTAGTTTATAAATTTCCATATGGTATCAGAGCCTCAAAGCTCTCACGAGCGCTCTTTGATCCTTCCGCTTCTGCATCTTAAAAAATCCATCATTTCTTTTTACTTCCACAACTAAAAAAAATAAAATAAAAAATTGTGGGATACTTTTTTATTCTCTTTCTTCATAAGCTAAGATCGAGCCAAGTCCTCGAGCCACTAAGCTAAGATCCCGAGCCAAGATATTCAAGATTCGAGCCTCTGAGCCACTGAGTCGAGATTGAGCCATTGAGCCGTGATCTAACCAAGCCAAGCCGTGATCAGTCATCAAGCAAAGATCCGAGCCAAGCCATCAAGCCTCTGAGCCGAGATCTAAGTCAAGATCCAAGTTTTCGGCCTTTGTAGCCGTCTTTCTCTTTTTGAAGCCAAACTCAAGCCCTCGTCAAGCTACACCTTGAATTTGAGGAGGAATGTTAAAGACAATAGCATGAATCAAGAGATTCATATGTGATTTAATGAGCATAAATCAAGGTAATAAATCAAGGAATTCATATGTGATTTAATGAGTATGAATTAAGGTCATAAATCAAGGAAACATGTTTCCTTGATTTATGGGTGAATATGTCTCATTCATTCTGTAGCCTATATAAAGGTCATATCATTTTATTGTAATCACAGAAAAATTGACACAATATTCTTACAATATTGCTCCATCTATAATCACAATGTAGCCCTTCAATATCTTCTCTCTCTTTATATTCCATCTCCATTTTATATTCTTTAGATTATTATTTATTTATAAATTTCCACAATGTCATCATTAAGTAATAAAATTTTAACGAAAGTGGATGGGGGGACCAAAAGCGTTCATTTTTTTAAAGTTTAGAGACTAAAATTTTGAAATTTCATGGACTAAAAGTGCTAAACATTTAAGCTTTAGAAACCAATAAAATATTTTAACCTTTCCTTTATCATGGAAGTTGTGTAGTTTTTGTAGTTCATTTACCTTGATGCAAGTAGGAGTAGTGTAATTTTGTTATTATGTTCTTAGATTAATGCATGTAAGTTTCTTAACTAAACTAGTGGTTAATTCTATTGCATTTGTTTCAGTATTATTATCGTGTTTTTCAATCTCTCATTGTCAGATACTCCTCTTGATTGAGATATTATCAAACCATAAGTTCACACGAAGTTCAATTCATTCTTCGAGTTAGATTTTTTTTTTTTTTTTCGGTTGTAAAATAGCTTGCATAATTCCGTTCGTTTTGTAATATAGGAGATACAAGGGCAAATTGGCAACTTTGATTTGTTTTGTAACTAAGTGAGATGCTGTTGTGTATTTATGTATGCATTCAGTTAATGATCAATTTCTTTAAGTAATCTTATTCACCATTATTATTATATCATCATAATCTCTATATTTAATTAGAATAAAAGTATAAAACTCTTTAGTGTTCACTATTTCAATTTGAATAATATTTATACCTCTTATTTGATTATATATATATATATATATATATATATTACTTACAAAATCTGGTGAAGACGAGCTTAGGAACATGAGTTGGGTTAGAAAAAAAAAACATACTTTTAATTGTCACTGGTTTTCTATTTATATCTTTAATTGTTTCAAAGGAATGTGTGAGAATAATAGAATATACAAAAGGCCATAGCAAACTTCAAAAGTATCAAAACATTTGAATATAAAAAATGCTTCCAATAATGAAAGTTCACATATATTTAGAAGGGGATGTCGCCACAAGGCCCACCACGACATCATGGGGCTAAGGAGGTTAGGAAGCATAAATTCTCTATTACGGTAGTGTAAATAAATATAAACACCACTTCAACCTAAAATCAGCGACCCCAATAGTAGTGACAAAAAATATCAGAAGATTTTAAAGTTAACTATAGCAGTTCAACAAGATCGATTCTCTTCAATGGAATTTGTCAGAACGATTCCTTCTATATTTTATTCATCATTTTTTTTTTTTTTTTTTTTTTTTTTTGGGTGTACGTAGCTGAGGTAACTATCAAACTTATAGAATGGAGTTTGGAAAAAAAAAAAATCCACATAGATGATAGAGTCATAGAACCATGAAGTGAAGAGAACTCACAATATATATATAAATGCATTGCTCGGCTTTTTGCAAATTTGTCTCAAGCAATAACAAAGATCCAACAATCAAATGTTCATATATATATAAAAGGAAATAATGAACTTCATAAAAGGAAGAAAGAAAAACTAACTTAACGTACCCTTTTTTTTTAATCTTAAATATGCCAGAATCAGAATATTTTGTCATCAAAAGGCGATACTTTGGTAGCTAAAGAAGTATTATAGAAGCTGAGCCACAATAAGAATGTTGAATTGCGAATGTCATGTTTCCTGTTTATCTTTAGGTTAGATTCTAGGTTACGAGGCCATTAGTTAAAGCAGCAATGATAATAAGCTCCTCGATCGCTTAACTCCTTGTTTGGGAGCTTTATTTCTTTAACTTGTTTTGGGTTGTTTTCCTTAAAAGAAATCTTAATGTATTTGTAGAGAGTACAAAGAATGTTTGAAAGTACTGGATGATTTATCAGATATTAAAAGAGCTTCAATTATCTATTAAAAATAAATAAATAAAAAACAAAGTCATAAGGTTAATCAATAAAAAAAATAAAAATAAAGAAGTAGGGTATATATCATGTGTTGGGGAGATATATAATAAATTGGAAGACTTCAATTGAACTATTGAAGCCTTAATATGGCATATAGAGATATTACTTAACTAAAAAACTTAAGCCTATAGATTTGGATACAATTATGTTATAGTAATTCTTCAAATTCTTGTTAAGAACATTGTAACTTAGTGGCACTAGCTACTTGCTCTCCCTTATAAGGAGAATTAAGGTTCAAATTTCTCATTGTTGTAAATATCAAACTATAAATAAAAAATAAAAATAAATCCTTAACTTCTATACTTTTTCTCAATGTAGGACTTCCACTCATATGTATATATCCAACAATCTTCCCTTAGGCATGAGTCAGTCTCTTCATTTTTCTATCCACATGTGGAGAAAAAAACCATTTTCTATTAGTTTAACTAATTTCATCTCCAACAGACTCTTTATTCTTTTTCTATTCCCATTTAAATATTATTTTCTCATCATTTTTTATTCATTATTTATTAAGCCAAAATCAACACAACCACCATAAAAATTCATCCAAAAATCTTTGTTTTTGTTGATGTTGCTGTTCAAAATGCAAACCCCAAAATCACCGATCAACCAAACCCATTCATCCAAGAAAAATCAATACTGTGAGACCATAAAAATAAATAAATAAATAAAAAATCAAACAAAATAGCAAAAAGCAAACCCCCAGCAAAAAACTCAGCAACAACCACCACTCCAAAATCAACCAAAATCAAATATAAACAGCAAACACCTAAAACCATCAACCCACTCCGAAATCAACCAAATCACACCAAGAGATCAACCTAAAACCAACCAATAATCATCCAAAATAACCAAATCACACCGTCAACCCCACCACCAAGAGATCCACGTCGTTGGCCCTTCCACCGTGAGACCCATGCCATCAACTCCTCCTCCGCGAGATCCACGCCACACCGCAGCTCCTCCACCACGAGATTCCTCCAACTGGTTTGGGAAAAGCAGGGGCGGAGCCAAAAAATAAATTTAGGGTGGGCTAATTGCAAAAAAAATAAAATAAAATAAAAAATTCTTGATTGGGCTAATTGCTTAATTTAGTTTTTTTTTTTTTTTTTTTTTTTTTTTTTTTTTTTTAATATAGGTTTAAAAAAAAAAAAAAAAAAAAAAAACCTTGGCTTGGCTACAGCCTAGCCTACTTATAACGTGGCTACGCCATTGGGGAAAAGGAGCCGAGAGGCAGAGCTACTTTTGGGTTTCTGAAATGGGGAAGAATATCAGATGGAGGAGAGAGAGGAGAAAGAAAATGAAAAAAAATAATGAGGTTATATTTAAAAAAAAAAAACCTTGGCTTGGTTACAGCTTAGCCTACTTATAATGTGGCTACGCCACTAGGGAAAAGGAGCCAGGAGGCAGAGCTACTTTTGGGTTTCTGAAATGGGGAAGAATATCAGATGGAGGAGAGAGAGGGGAAAGAAAATGAAAAAAATAATGAGGCGAAATAATTTTTTGAGGAAATAGAGAGTTACAGTGTCTCTCCACACTTACATAGACATTGTAACATTTAGAAAGTTTGAAGAGCCTATAGCTAGTCTGCTGGAGCTCTATTTTGTGCTTTGCTCTCCACAAAAATACAGAAAAGTGGGTTTTGACTAACTGCTGGAGATGCTCTTAGGGTTTGAGGCCTCTATGTGGGCCACAAACAAATCCTAGTAGTTTTCCTTTGCCTATGAGCTTTTTTCCTTCACCAAGCTTTATCCATGAGCTTATTATATACCATGCATAGGAATTACTGTGGAAAACCTAAATCTAATGACAATAAAAAATATAAAAAAAGATTGAGAGAGAGAAAGAGAGAGGAATGACGGCTAAGGTTTTCACATGATTCAGTTATGTAAGCCTACGTCCACAGGATGTAGCCCAATGGACTACATCTTTATTAATATTTTCTTGATATAATATTTTAGATAATTACAATATGTTATGAGGTGTCCTATTTATATACAAGACAACTCTCTCCTTCTAAAATTATATTGTAACGAGAAACCCTTTTTAATTCATTCGATAGTTGTCAAAGAATCTAGCACAGCTCAAAAAGATCGTATAAGAATCCAACATGTAGGGAAGTTCAAACCTCATCTGACTCATATCCAAGAGCTTTTGGACTCAATTCTCCAAACGTTATATGATCGTATAGGATCAATGTGCTTGGCATTGTCAATTAATGGTCTCACTCATGACTCACCGCTCCCTCACAATGATTTAATTGGAAGTGTTGTGCACTTCTCTTTCACGGGCGTGAGGTTCGATTTCCAAGTTCCAAATTCCAACACAGGACGTGGCTAATTTTTTATTTTATTTTTACCTAATGGAGTAGCAAAAAAGCTAGATTTTTTCATTTGTAAGACCAAGCCAACCAATAGGAACATGACAGACGATGACAATTATTCTATATATTCTTTGGAGTTTGGACATGAAATTTGGCTTCTAGATTTCTGCCATATGTCCATGTAGGCACTAATGTGTATGGGAATTGAAAAGAACTGAAACCTTCCTTGCCTCATGATATTTGTACTTGTAGTCAAGTCTGAAATTTAGACAATTTGTTCAATAATCCCGGCCAAGAACGTGGACTTGTAGTTAAGTCTTTGAAATGTAGACAGTTTGTTCAATAATCTCTGCCAATTGTACAAACATTTTGTGGACCTTTGTGATGATGTGTAAAATCAGCACGGTCGTCCAGATGAAGCTTTCCCTGATGGAAGACCTGAAACAAAGAAAAATAGCGACGACGGTAGGAAAACACCGGTGGGGTGCCGGCCAAAGTTCCTCCGATGCCTTTGTCAGAGATTTGGGGGAGAGTGATTAGCAGGTAAGTAAAAGTGTTTAGGCTAACAGTGTGCGTACCTGATGTCTTTCTGATGTGAGGTTTAAATAGATCCCTCAGGAATTAGCCGTTGAGCCTCCTTTAATTCCTTCCTTAATGGGACATGAATGGGAGCCTTTATGAAGACAGTTACAATATCTCGGGGATATTATCATTAATTGGGACATAACGCTTCTGGCATTAAATGAAGCGTGGTCTTCACTGGGCCGAGGGGGAGTGTGTTCAGGACGATGCATAGGGTCGTCCCTTCATATGCTCGTCGTGAGGCATTTGGCTATATATATGTTCGTCTGTTGGTTCGGTGGTATAGTCGTCCATGTCATTCCTTTAATGAGAGAAGGACGAAGCTGTATGGTCGTCGTTGTGTCAGGGTCGTCGAGACGTTGACCCATCAGATGCCCCCTATTCCGTCGTGGTTCCGTCATGGACGACGGACGGAATATGTAGGGTTTTCATTTTTATTGTTTTGGCGCGTTTTTAGGGCGCGTCTTTTTCGAGAAGCGTGCAGCCGAAAAAGGAATCAAGGCATTAAATGCTGAAGTGACCGGGTGAACTCCCCTTTCGACACGTGTTCTCCATTCATTGGGCGCGTCTCACGAAGCGACGGTTCGCTTCATATGCTCGGGGATTTGGCTATTTAACTTTGAAAACGAACCTTTTTCCCTCTATTTTGCTTTTTCCTTTCCTGTTCTTTGCTCCGCCGTGTTGCTCTCGTTTTCTTGTTCTTCTCCGGTGAGTTCTCCTCTATCTTTTTCTCCGATTTGAGTTTAGTTGTCAAGGCTGGATCATTCGTTTAGGAACTTTTTTGTGGGGGTGTGTCGGGTAGCAGAGAGCGAAGGTAGGGCTATAGATTTTGGGGATTTGGTCCCGCGCGATTGTGTGCTCCGTCGTGTGTCGGAGGAGCTCTTTAACTTGAGTTTTCCGGCATTGGCTACCTGGAGAGCGTTGAGGGATAGGATGGCCGATGAGGGGAGTGGTTGGTCCCCGGTCCGTTCTGAGGATCTCCCCGAGGGACTCTCTGATAGGGACGAGGATACTCGTTCCCTAGAAGAAACCCCGTCCATCTCAGGCTCGTCAGAGGGTACTGGTCCTGAGGCTAAGTGGACCGCGAGGTTTTATCTGTCCAAAGTAGTGGACGCGGATGGTGTAGACGGGTATAGGCGTAAGTATCAGATACCCGAGGACGTCGTCCTTAGGATACCAGAGTCGGACGAGGTTGCGTGCTCGTCCAAATATGGTGACGTGGCATTCTATGAGGCCGACTTTAATGCCGGCGTGAGGTTTCCCTTGCAGCCCCTGATGAGGGAGTTGTTGGATCATCTCAACCTCGCGCCAGGTCAGTTGGCCCCAAATGCCTGGAGGTCGGTGGTTGGGTCCATGGTTATGTGGAAGGTTCTGAGCAACGGGAAGGACGACCTTACCCTAGACGAGTTGCTTTTTTGTTACAAGCCGTGCCAGATACCGGCATCTCCCGGCTTCTGGACTCTGAGTATGCGTCAAAGGGGTTTGAAGTTGATCGTGGGGAACCCATCGTCCAACAGGGAATGGAAGGACAATTATGTCTTTGTCTGTGGAGACAATTGGGAGGGTCTCCAATGTGAGAAGGACGACAACTTCATCCCCGTTCGTCGAGTGTGGGGCGTGCCCCCGTCCTCTGGTGTGTGTGTGTTTCTTCGCGCGCCTTTATTTTTTCTTAAGGTTTTTTTTATAATCTGCTACTGACGTCTTTCTTTTTCCTTTTCGACAGCGCTCAGACGACCCAAGTTAGGCGAAGACGGCCACAACAGAGTGCTCCGAGCGCTGCATCACGACGAACATCACTTCAAGCATTTCATTCGTCCTGAGCTCCTTGCTTCGTATTCGTTCGGCCCCGAGCCAAGTGAGGCAGTATTGTCGTTACAAGAGATTAATCGGAAGAGTAAGTGTCTTTAACGTTATTTTACTTCGTCAGTCGGACGACACTTTTCTGACGGTGCTTGTGTCTTGCAGGGATGGCAACTGCCAAGCTTAACAGGGAGAAACTCAAGAAAATGATGGCGAGCCAGCAGGACGAGGCACCGTTGGTTACAGGGAAGAAGAGGAAAGCCGAAACGTCGTCCAAGAAGGCAACGGACGAAAGGAGTCTTCTGGCACCTCCTCCTCCTGCCCCGAGGCCATCTATGCCGGAGCCTGTCCAAGCCTCGTCGGTCGAGGTCATTGAGATTTCCAACGAGCCTTCCTCCAGCAGGCTTGTGGAGAAAACGCCGACGTTACCCCGAGACGCTTCCTTGGCCTGCCGTAGGGCCAAGTCTGCAGTGACGAAGGATGATCTTGGCGAATATGACAAGGTCAATACCGACGTCATCAGGGTGGCTGGCACTCACTCCCTTATGAAGGTATGATCGTTCTCAGATCGTCCTTTCGCTATGTTTCTTTGGGAATTAAATGAGGGTTGTTCTTTCTCTTTGTGTAGGGCCTGACTGAGTTGACGGTGATAGCCAATCGTTGCACTCAGTGGGAGGAGGCACTGCTGAAGCAGAAGGTCCAGATGTCGGAAGCCGCTCAAGCCAATCAAAGGTTGACGACGCTTGTTAATGAGCTGACCTTGGACCGGGATAGGGTTGTTGGTGAACTATCGACCCTCAAGGCCGATCTGACGAGGAAGGAGGATGATCTAACGAGAGCTTTGGATGACGCGAGGAGGGCAGGTGATCGAACGACGGCATTGGAGTCCCAACTTGCAACCGCTAACGTCTCTGCTGTCGAGGACTTCAAGTCGTCCGAAGCGTTTGACGATAACAACACCAAATACTTTCTGTCCGGCTTCAATTTCTTGAAGAAACAAGCAAAGGAGAAGTACCCGGAGCTCGACTTCGACGCTTTCCAGCCTTTTGACGACGATGAATCCGTGATGCCGGGTGACGATGGTAATGTAGGGCCGTCATCTCACACGGATGATGACGCTACTTCTTAGTTTTTCGATCTTTTGTAATATTTTCAAACAAATATTTGGGGGGGCCCGTTTTGAGGCTTTTGAACAATGTCTGTTATAATGCCTTGTTTTGGGCGAATCATATGGGGCCCGTTTTGAGGCTTTTTAATGCTGTAATGCTACAATGCCTTTGGCAGTTTATTATGATCTCGTTTCTTTGTTGGTTTTGTTTAACTGTTTCTGACCTGCACCATGAACAATTTGCCTTTGATCATGTCCAGATGAGGGTCTGCTTGTATGTTTTCCATTTGAACTTGTAGGTTCGTCCGCGCTTTAGACGTCTATAAGCTTTTGTGCGTATGCATGAGACTCGTTGTTATGTTCAAGTGTTTAGAGTCGTCGATACGCAAGCGTTTGCACACATGCATGAGAGCTGAGACACTTGCTGTTTAGTACAAGCGTATAGAGTCGTCCATGCATGAGTTTTTATACATACGCATGGGGATTGAGACACTTGTTGTTCTATTCAAGTGTTTAGAGTCGTCCATGCATGGGTTTTTATACATACGCATGGGGATTGAGACACTTGTTGTTCTATTCAAGTGTTTAGATTCGTCCATGCATATACATTTGTACACATGCTCAGGGACCGTGGCACTGGTTGTTTTATTCAAGTGTCTAGAGTCGTCCATGCATATGCGTTTGTACACATGCTTAGGGACTGTGGCACTTGTTGTTTTATTCAAGTGTCTAGAGTCGTCCATGCATATGCGTTTGTACACACGCTCAGGGACTGTGGCACTTGTTGTTTTATTCAAGTGTTTATAGTCGTTCATGCATTAGCTTTTATGCCTATGCATGGAGGTTGAGACACTTGTTGTTTTGTTCAAGTGTCTAGGGTCGTCCATGCATGAGCTTTTATACCTATGCATGGAGGTTGAGACACTTGTTGTTTAGTTCAAGTGTCTATATTCGTCCTTACGCTTGTTGCTCCATTCAAGCAGTTAAGGTTGTTGGTGCGGACCTTTGGCTTGTTGTTTTGTTCAAGCGCTTAAGGTCGTCCTTATGCTTGTTGTTGTATTCAAGCGATTAAGGTTGTTTGTGCGGACCTTTGGCTTGTTGTTTTGTTCAAGCGCTTAAGGTCGTCCTTATGCTTGTTGTTGTATTCAAGCGATTAAGGTTGTTTGAGTGGACCTTTGGCTTGTTGTTTTGTTCAAGCGCTTAAGGTCGTCCTTATGCTTGTTGTTTTGTTCAAGCGATTAAGGTTGTTTGAGTGGACCTTTGGCTTGTTGTTTTGTTCAAGCGCTTAAGGTCGTCCTTATGCTTGTTGTTTTGTTCAAGCGATTAAGGTTGTTTGAGTGGACCTTTGGCTTGTTGTTTTGTTCAAGCGCTTAAGGTCGTCCTTATGCTTGTTGTTTTATTCAAGCGATTAAGGTTGTTTGAGTCTTGGATAAGTAGGGACGGAGTCACGATGCCTGGATGACTTTGTATTCCGTTAGTTTATTTTAAAACAAATACACTGGAGATTTCGAATCATATGAGCAAAAAGCAAAAAGGAATACATGTGAATGTCGTTGTCTTACTGGTAATATTTCTTTAGATGCTCGGCGTTCCAGGGGTGAGGTAGTGCGTCCCCGTCTAACTTCTCCAGGTGGTAGGTGCCTCTCCTGTGGAACTTGACGACCCTGTATGGTCCTTCCCATGTGGGACCCAGTTTTCCCTGTGTTGGGTCCTTTGTTGCGAGGGTCACTTTTCTCAGCACTAAGTCTCCAACTTTGAATTCTCTGTGCTTCACTCGTCTGTCGTAGTAGCGGGCCATCCTCTGTTGGTAGACCCTGGTCCTGGCTTCAGCTTGATCCCGAATTTCGTCCACCAGATCTAGGTTCGATCGTAGTTGAGCATCGTTGCTTTCCTCGTCATAGTTGTTCGTCCTCCATGTAGTGAGGCCGACTTCCACGGGTATGACGGCTTCGGTGCCATACGTCAGTCGAAAGGGGGTTTCTCCTGTGGGAGTCCTTGCTGTTGTCCTGTATGCCCACAAGATATTTGGGAGCTCCTCAGGCCATAGTCCCTTTGCCCCCTCAAGTCGAGTCTTGATCATCTTGAGCAAGGATCGATTTGTAACTTCCACCTGTCCGTTGGCCTGTGGGTGACCGGGGGACGAATAGTGGTTGTGTATGCCAAGCTCTTCACAGAATTCTCGGAAAGGCGAGTTGTCGAACTGTCGTCCGTTGTCCGATATAAAGGCTCTGGGTATCCCAAACCTGCATATGATTGCCTTCCATACGAATCCTCTTATGTTCTTCTCTGTGATCGTAGCAAGTGGTTCAGCTTCTACCCACTTTGTGAAATAGTCTATTCCCACTACAAGGAATTTTAGCTGTCTTCGTCCGACAGGGAGGGGTCCCATGATGTCCAGTCCCCATTGGGCGAACGGCCATGGTGCCGTCATTGGGGTCAGTGTCTCCGGTGGTGAGTGGATGAGGTTTCCAAATCTTTGGCACTTGTCGCATGCACGAACATAGGAGACCGCGTCCTTCTGCATCGTCGGCCAATAGTATCCAGCTCGGACGAGTTTGTGCACTAAGGAACGTGCACCTGAATGATTGCCGCAAATTCCTTCGTGTACCTCTCTCATCACGTAGTCAGCCTCTGCCTTATCTAGGCAACGTAGATATGGGAGGGAGAAGCTTCTTTTGTATAGAATGCCTTGTATCAGGGCAAACCTCGTGCACCGGACTTTCAGCTTTCTAGCCTCGACTGGGTCTGTAGGGAGTGTTTCGTCTTCTAGGTAGTTGATGATGGGTGTCATCCAGGAGTTACTGATGTTGATGGGGCTTAGTTCTTCTTCCAGATGGCTTGGCGAGTGTTGGATTTCGATGTACTGGTCTGTTGTTTCGTCAGAAGAGGCTAGCTTTGCCAAGGCGTCAGCCTCTGTGTTCTGTTCACGAGGTATTTGGACGAGCTTAACTTCGTCGAACCACTTTATGGCTTCTCTGACGAGCTTGAGATATTTGGTCATTCTATCTTCTCTTGCTTCATACTCACCGTTGACCTGCCCTACTATCAGTTGTGAGTCGCTTCGGATCTTGAGTCTGTTTGCCCCCAGTTCTTTAGCTATACGTAGGCTGGTCAACAGGGCCTCGTATTCTGCCTCGTTGTTTGTGGTGGGATACTGGAGCCGGGTGGAGTGTTTGAGGAGATGCCCTTCAGGTGTCTTGAAGACTATTCCAACACCTCCTGCCCCCTTGACGGACGACCCATCGATTTCAATTTCCCACACTTCGTCCGGCTTCTCTTCTGATGGTTCGTCTTCATTCACTGTGAATTCAGCGATGAAGTCAGCTAGGGCTTGTGCCTTGATAGCCTGCCTTGGGTGGTACTCGATGTCGAACTCGCTCAACTCGACAGCCCATTGAATCAGTCGTCCAGCTGCGTCTGGCTTGTTCATCGCCTTTACGGAGGGGATGATTCGTAAGGACGATGATTTTGTGAGACTGGAAGTATGGTCGAAGTTTCCTGGCAGCGATTACAAGAGCTAGTGCCAGCTTCTCCATGGCTGGATACCTGTCCTCAGCTCCTTGAAAAGCTCTACTGGTGTAGTACACTGGCAGTTGGGTGCCCCCGTCTTCCCTGATGAGGGCTGAGCTGACAGCTGTCGGGGAGACTGCTAGGTACAGGGAGAGGGTTTCGCCCTGTTGGGAAGGGCTCAGCAATGGTGGGGACGTCAGGTACCTCTTGAGCTCTTCAAAGGATTGCTGGCACTCGTCCGTCCAAACGAATGCTTTTCTCAGTGTCTTGAAGAAGGGGAGGCACTTGTCAGTAGCCCGCGAGACAAAGCGGTTAAGTGCTGCTACTCTTCCCGTGAGGCTTTGCACTTCTTTCGTCGACCTTGGGGGAGTCATCTCCAGCACGGCTTTTATTTTGTCCGGGTTGGCCTCTATTCCTCTCTGGGAGACCATGAACCCAAGGAATTTCCCGGACGAAACGCCGAAGACACATTTGCTCGGGTTGAGCTTCATGCGATATTGACGGAGGGTTTCGAACGTCTCTTTCAAATCCTCCAAGTGCTTCATGTCGTCCTTCGTTTTCACCAGCATATCGTCGACATACACCTCCATGTTTCGTCCGATCTGGTGGTGGAACATCTTGTTCATCAGTCGCTGGTAGGTGGCTCCAGCGTTCTTCAATCCGAACGGCATAACTCTGTAGCAGAAGAGTCCTTTGCTTGTGATAAAGGAAGTCTTCTCTTGGTCAGATTCGTCCATCATGATCTGGTTGTACCCTGAGAAGGCATCCATGAAGGTTAGCAACCGGTGTCCTGCTGTCGAGTCTACAAGTTGGTCGATTCGAGGCAGGGGGAAGCTATCTTTTGGGCAGGCCTTGTTAAGATCTGTGAAGTCTACGCACATTCTCCATTTACCATTGGCCTTTTTCACCATGACGACATTGGCTAGCCAGTCTGGATAGAAAACTTCTCTGATGAACCCGGCTGTCAGAAGCTTTTCTACTTCGTCAGAGATCGCTTGATTTCTGTCAGGGGCGAATACTCGCCTCTTCTGCTTAGTGGGTCGAATGGACGGGTCTACGTTCAGCTTGTGGCAAATTGTTGCTGGGTCGATTCCAGGCATGTCGTCGTGCGTCCATGCAAAGACGTCCAGATTGTTCTTCAGGAAACTGATCATGGCTTCCCTTATTGTCCTGTCCATTTTTGTCCCAATGCTGGTGGTTTTACTTGGCTTTTCGTCGTCCAACACTATCTCCTCCAATTCTTCTGTGGGTTCGACGAGTATGTGTCCCTCGTCAATCTTCATTGTCTGGTGTGTTGCCTCTGGACCTAGGGATGCGAAGTAGCACTCCCTTGCCGTTGCCTGGTCTCCTTTGAGCTCTCCTATGCCATGTTCCGTGGGGAACCGGACGAGGAGATGGTAGGTCGAGGTGACTGCGCGAAGCTTGTTGAGGGTCGGACGGCCGATTATGACGTTGTAGGCCGAGGGACAGTCTACCACAAGGAACTCTACCGAGGTTCGTACTTGTCTCGGGTACGTCCCTGCTTCAATAACGAGGGAAACTACTCCCAGGGGCTTAACTCTGTCACCTGTGAATCCCACAAGGGGAATGTCGATAGGCTTCAACTGCTCCTTGTCTACCTTCATCTGTTGGTATGCTGGGAGGTAGATGATGTCAGCAGAGCTCCCATTATCGACAAGCACTCGTCTGGTGAGGAATCCTGCAATGGTTAATGTAACGACAAGTGCATCGTCATGTGGATGATGGATATTTCTTGCGTCGTCTTCACTGAACGAAATGACTTGGTCGTCCATCTTCAAGCTCTTCCTTGACCTTTGAGTGACCAAGATATTGTGGGCCTGCCGGGCGTAAGCTTTTCTAGATGACCGTGAGGCACCTCCGGACGCTAGGCCTCCTACGATAGTACGTATCTCGCCTATGATATCCCGGGGGCGGTCTTCTTGGCGATCCTTATTCTCGTCCTGCCTGGGTGGACGAGGCTCTTGACGGACTTCTGTCTTGTCCTGTCGTACGAATTTTCCCAGTTTCCCTTGCCTAATCAGGGCTTCTATCTGTTGCTTTAAGGCAAAGCAGTCTTCGGTGGTGTGACCGTGGTCTCGGTGGAAGCGGCAGTAGAGGTCCTTTGATCTCTTCGTCGGGTCTGAGCGAAGCTTCCCTGGCCACTTGATGTCTGGATTGTCCTCAATCTGTAGCAGGACCTGATCGATGGACATGTTTAATGGCGTGAAGCTGCTAGGTCTTTCTTCCCGTCGGTTGGACGAGCTTATGTTCTTCCTCTCGGCCTTTGGATAGTCTTGCCTGGAAGACTTATTCCTAGACGAGTCGAATCGCCGATCTTCTGGTTCTTTCCTCTTCCTGCTGAGGAACTCGTCTCGGGCTTGGAATGCGTCCTCCGCATTTATGAACTTCTGGGCCTCGTACATTAACTCTGACATTGACTTCGGTGGGTCTTTGCATAGCTGGAAGAGGAAATCTCCTTTGAGGAGGCCAGCATTGAATGCGGTGAGAGCGACGTATTCATTCGGTTCGTCAATTTGGACTGCTTCCTTGTTGAACCGTTGTACATAGGACCTTAGGGATTCTCCTTCTCTCTGCCGTATGTTGAGAAGGTAGTTTGCTGGACGTACTGATCTTCGTCCTCCAATGAAGTTGTCAATGAAGGCCCTACTTAACTGGGCGAATGTGTCTATGGAGCCTGTCTCCAGTTGGTTGAACCATGTCCTTGCCGAGCCTCTGAGGTTTGTTGGGAAGGTGCGGCACATAATCTCGTCCGACACTCCGTGTAGACGCATGATGGTTCTGAATGAGTCCAAGTAATCGAGTGGGTCTTTGAACCCGTCGAACGTCTCTAACTGGGGAACCTTGAACTTTGCTGGAAGAGGATATTCGTCTATCCTCTTGGTGAAAGGAGATTCAGAGCGATGGACGAGCATATCGAGGTTTTTGGCTGCCTTTGCTTTGACCTGGCTCTTCATCTCTTTCATTTGTTCCCTCATCTCTTTTAGCTCTTCCTCGAGCTTTGCTGCCCTGGCGTCTGCTGTGGATCTGGCGGGGTCCGCCACCTGACTTGGATGAGGAGGAGGGTGAGGCTCTCGATTCTGGTTGGCAGAGCTGCCCTCGTCATTCTGGTTATGATTCTGATTCTGATTCCTTCCTGTCTCGTTGTGAGGAATCTCTTCACCGTTTTGGCCCTGTCCAGGGCTGGGAATTTCTCCCCTTGACCGGAGGAGGGCCATGAGTTCTTGGTTCTGCTTCGCCAGCTCTTGCATCTCCCTGCGATCGGCAGCACTCTGTCGTGCTAGTTCTTGAATGTTGGCTGTGAGAGCCTGCAGTTGTCTCTCCGAGGCGCTCAAAGGCGGGGCACTGTTATCTCCGGCTTCCATGAGAGAAAAAGGTTACTTTGGGCGACCGCTTTTAGTTTTCTGGTAAAGAAACGAAATGGCTGGAAGCAACTCGTTCCCACAGACGGCGCCAACTGATGATGTGTAAAATCAGCACGGTCGTCCGACGGATGTTCTCTCTGATGGAAGACCTGAAACAACAAGGAACAACAATGACGACGGTAGGAAAACACCGGTGGGGTGCCGGCCAAAGTTCCTCCGATGCCTTTGTCAGAGATTTGGTGGAGAATGAATCAACAGGTAAGTAAGTAGTGTTTAGGCTAATAGTGTGCGTACCTGATGTCTTTCTGATGTGAGGTTTAAATAGATCCCTCAGGAATTAGCCGTTGAGCCTCCTTTAATTCCTTCCTTAATGG